>CAIGRO010139402.1:0-13524 GCA_903798355.1 Fraxinus baroniana | reverse complement strand
AGTGATACCAGTTGAAGGTGCAAGAGGAAGATAAAGTGTATCAACACTGGTATGATGGATATGTAATTATTTTCGACGAGCTTTTCACCACTCATTATCATTTTATAAATATTTGTTGTGGAAGGTTTATGAAGATAAACGAACTATCTTAAAAAAATAGGTATAAAACAGTTATATAATTTTTTATTTTTTCAGCGTTTTTGCACGCCCAAGTGGTGCATTTATAATCTTCTGAATTGAAATGGATCATTGGTGAAACAGTGAAGCAAATCTTTAACAATCAGCGTCTGCTCGTAGAAGATTAAGCATTCTTGCATTATTAAACTAGAAATTTTTCGTTTGTCCTTTTTCAAAAATAAACTACAAGAAAATCTCTATTTTAACTTTCTAAAATAAAGAGTTGAGTTTGATCCAAATTTGGAAAGTTAAACTTACTTTCTATTATTAATTAATAATTATTTCATTTAATAAGTTGCAAATTTCAATACCAATTTAAATTATTCAAATCACATTTGAATGAATTGGCATATAAAAAAAAATATGTTAAATAAAACATAAAGATAAATCAATAAATGTCTATTGGAAACAAAAAAATAAAGTCAAAAGAGTAACATTGTTGTTGTGCATAAAAAAAATTCACTTTTAAAAATTAAAAACACTCTTTGTAAATAGAAAGTTTCTTGAAAATACTCTAAATACGAAAAGTGAGTTTAACGAGCTCGTGATCTCATTCATGTTTCAATAGATTCTTTAAACATAAGATGCTCTATATTTTAAAAAGTCAACATTTAAAATCATGCTATAAGAGATTCTTTAAATTAACATTTTAATTTTGAGAGTTGGTTTGACTCTCTAAATTTAGAATCAAACTCACTCTCTATAATTAAATACATTCAAAAAGTTTCAATTTTCAATGCGGGAAAGTAATAAAATAATCTAAAAAAAAGTTAGTTAAAATAAAAGATAAAGAAAAATAATAAATATTTTTTGGAAGTAATAAAATTAATTGTTAAATATAAAGAGCTTGTTGAAATATTTTAAAACTTTATCCCTCTAAATTTATAGATGTTCTCCAAATGATAAAATATACTCTTTAAAAATAAAGTAATGATATTCATTCCCACTAGAATTACTAATACAGCCTATGTGACGTTAATGTGACATTAAATGATAGGTGAAATTAAATAATTCATTTCATTTTACATTTCATTTAACCTATCACTTAGTGCCACCTAGACTGTGTTTATAACCCTACTGAAGATGAATAGCATTACTCTTAAAAATAAAGAGCCTCTTGGAGACTGATTTGGCATAGTACCATTATTCTTTGTTCATTAGCTATTCGTATTAAAATGTCTATACAAAATCATTAAGCAATCCTAAGTTAAATATGTGCCTCTAAAATTTAACACACAGTCACCACCCCTTTACATCCTCACCAATGAAATACAACAGGGTGCAGGGAAAACTATAATAAAAGAATTAACTTGCTAAAAAAACCTATACAAACTCGAACCTCTACAACAGATGATGGTGACAGGATAAATTAATCTTCTAATCGCTGTATCTCACCCATCAGGATCCGATTGCTTGTGACTTTGAATCCAAGAAGAGCAGGATCAATTTGTCTACCTTTCTTCCCCTTCTTTTTGCTGTTTCTTGTCCCTGTTGCCCCATCTGATGGCTCTGAAGATCCAGCTGCCGGTGCATTACTTTCTTGAGGAACCGGTTTCTTAGCATTGCTTTTAAGCATGTCGCTGAACGATGTCTCCAGGATATCAGTATCACCGCAAGATGAAGTTCGTCGAAACTGCATGGCCTTCTTGCCAGATGACACACTGTCAGAATTTCCCGGCGTTTCTGCCCTCATCCCTGGAAGAAAGAGAAAAATGAAGTAAATAAGTGGAAATGCACAAATACAGGTGGGAGCAGCAAGCACTAGAGAATATTTACAGTCCTCTATACACTCTCCTCTCTAAGGATCAGATGTGCACGTGACATCAGAGATAATCATGTACATGCAAACAAATAGAGACACGTTATTGCGATAAACAATTTCAATTTGATATAATTAAAGATGCCAATCCTTCTGTTCCACAAAATACAACCATTAGATTAACTAACTCTCAGGCAATAAATGGCACCATCACTCTACCTGATAATTGACATGATAGCAAGAAAATGTGGAGCGTGAGTCATTTAACTTAACATAAGCAGCAAAGCACAATAAATCATATCACACCTATGGGGAAGCAGCTCCCCCACAGGTGAGTTGAGTCCAATACACCCAACACAATGGGAAAATGGAAGGAAAAAAAAAGTGCTATTGAGCATCATATTACAATGGTAAATGAAAACACTAGACGAAAAATTGAAAACATCCTTGCCTACCATCAGAAGGTAGAGCATTTGGAATTTTTTTTCCTCTGGTGACTGAATCAGCAGTCAGCTCAGACAACCCTCCCTGAGAAGATGCAGCCCGTGAGACAGGTGGACGTCTCAGCAAGATGTTTTCCGGCATTTTTGATGTGGTGGATTGCAACCTACTCATAAAAACACAAGTTTAAGAAATGCTGAATCAAAAGATACATAGAAAATATAACAAAATTGAAGAAAACAGTAACAGCATGAAATCTTGACAAAAACATTCAGTAACTACAACAGCTTAATTTGAATGCAGAAATATCTACTGCATTACATTAAATTCCCAAATAAAATCCAATAGTGGGAACTACAGTTTTAAGAAAACAACATTATATTATTTCACCAAAGTGAATTTCCCCAAAACTTTGTCAAAGCCGCAATGAATTGAAATTCAATTACTAAGGATTTCTCTAACCGTAGCAGTAAGAGCAACCAAGATTGGTCTCACCTATCCTTAGCAGCCTCCTCCGAAAGAGAATTGGCTGTTTGAAACCCTGGCCACAGTTTAGAAATTCAGTCAATCACGCATATAAAAAAAAAAAAAAAAAAAAAGAAGAAGAAGAAGAAGAAGAAGAAAGACCAAGAACAGAAAGTTACCAGTAGAACGAAGCGAAGTATGCCGACTAAGAACATTAACAGGCACTTCTCCATTATCTATAGCTGCCAGGCCTGCTTGTGATATTAAAGCTTGTCCCTGAATATCACCATCTTCAATAATGAGTACTTAGGTGATTTCCTCCATATTCAATAAATTTAGTTCAAAGAATAATGTGTATTTCATGCAAGAGTTGTGGTACGTTACCTGAGAGCTTTCATCAATTCCAGAAATGAAACATTCTCCAGAATTAGATCTAAAATGCAATCCACCTCGTTCCAGAACACTGGAATATCCATCAGCTAGTTGATCCTGAGGTACCCTGCCTGAATCAGAACCATAAGACCCAACTGTAAAGGAGTTGGTACTTTCTTCCTGATCTGAGAGAAGACTAATCGAATGGTTTGTAGCACTTGTCCCAGAAGAAGGCCTTCTCTCATGGTATACTTCATTGGTTGCATTAAAGGGTTCAACTGACTGATGGCCCGACTTCTGATTCAGTAATTCTAAAAGTAGCCGCTTCGAACTGTCATCATTCAATCCAGATGACATCCATAAACTCGGATCTTCTGTTGTCGTTTTGACATCCAGTTCTCTATTACGCCTCTCATTGTCATGTAGTTGTTGAATTCTTGTTTCAATCCAATCATTGGATAATTGACTATGATTCTCAGACCAGTGACCCTCAGTGGTGTCCAAGTGTGGAGCATGAAATTGATTGGGAGAGTAGACCCCCGATGAGAATCTACCGCCTTGACCACTGGGATGCAGTTGGGTAATAGGCTCCTGCATTTCTAAAGCATGAACTCGGGTGATAGAATTCATAGCATCTAGGTTTACACCAGCAGCACCAACAGGTAGTGACATTGAGCGCTCAAACGGTAGCCTGCCATGGTCATAAATTCCTTGTTGTAGTCTATCTTGTGCTGAAGCAGTTCGTTCAAGATGGCTGAGATGCTCCTCAGCAGATGCTCTTTGTTGCTGATAAAGATCTAATGGGCTGAATCCAGAAGAGCCCGCTAGATGAGCAGTTACAGGATTTCTAAGGAACTGACTGGCTTCATCAAGAGACCACCCAGGACTAGCTAGCTTTTCTTCTTCCATTTCCAAACGCTGCCTAAGCCCCAGTGGCAAAGATCTTCCCTGCAGCTGGTCTAGCTGAAGAATCTGCTGATCCAAGGGATTAATCTTCCCATGATGTCCACTAGATAACAGCTCCAATAAATCATTAGGATGCCCTTGATGGTGCATTTGTCCAAAATTTGCATGCATGAGTTGCTCCAGGGATGAGTCAGCATGCCTTGGTGGAAAATGGGAACGCTGTTGCATGTCATTGAGAATTTGCTGCTTCAATACTGCCTGTTCAAGAGCACTGCCAGATCTAAGAGCATCAATACGCAACTGTCCTCGGCCAGATTCCTGAATTTGATTCTGCAGCAGCTGTTCAAGAAGCACCTGTCTAGCCTGGGACTGTTGTTGCTCTTTCAAGAACATTTGCTGTTGATGGAACTGCAGTTGTTGCTGTAATTGCTGCTGTTGTTGAAGCCGCAATTGCCTCTGCTGCTGCTGCAACTGAAGGGACAAAAAGTGCTCCAGATCTTGTCCCGTTTGATCGGCCAACTGTTGGAGGTGTATCACACTCTGACTTGGCACTCGTTCTAGCATTGCCTCGTTCAGCTGTGTATTATGAAGAGACATTAAAGTATGCTGATGACGTTGCTGCTGCAGTTGTTGGGACAATAGCTTGTCCTCTAAATCAAAGAGGCTATAGTCTTGGTCCATGTACTGGCGAGCCTCCATGACATCTTGAAATAATTTGGGATCGGGAAGAGTATTTCTACCGTAAACATCCGGCAATGTCTCTGTGGAATGAGTTGAATTGACCATTGAGCTAGAGGGGGCAAATCTTCCAGACACATAGTTTAAATGTTGATCCT
Organism: Fraxinus baroniana; assembly: GCA_903798355.1. Classification (NCBI taxonomy): domain Eukaryota; kingdom Viridiplantae; phylum Streptophyta; class Magnoliopsida; order Lamiales; family Oleaceae; genus Fraxinus; species Fraxinus baroniana. The sequence continues at coordinate 8,568 of CAIGRO010139402.1, read as the reverse complement.
CAACATGTGCATTAACTAAAGCGTTTGGCATCTGACTATTCTTAGCATAAGTACTTTCAAGCTCAGACCACAACAATCCGAGAGGATGCAACTTATTATCTTTCTGAGTTGACACTCCAGACTCTTTCAGTCCTGTAGGAGTTGACTTGTTCCCAAAATTGGCAGAAGTTTCACCCAACCCCGTGGAAAAATTCCTGACAGGATTGCCACCACTTCCAGGTCTGCCTGGAAACACAATTTCTGTTATATTGGAAAAAACAGTGAAGATGATTAGATACAAATGCTACTTAATTGGTCATCAGAATTAACAAGTACAGATTTAAGATAAGCAAACCTTCATCTTGGGCGGCAAAGTCGTGAAAATTTCCAGAGGAATAAAACCTTAGTGATGGATGACCATGATGCTCAGGTACGTCTGACTCGCCAACCTGCAATGAGAAAGCAGCAATTCATCTTGGGCAGCAAAGTCCTGAAAATTTCCCGAGGAATACAACCTTAGCGATGGATGACCATGATGCTCAGGTACGTCTGACTCATCAACCTGCAATGAGAAAGCAGCAAAATCAGATGACTGCCAACACGGACCATCTAATGCAGTAGAGGAAACAAATTCAGAAACACGAGCAGAAGCTTGTAAACCGACCTCTGATTTCTCCACCAATGCAACAGATTTTTCCATATCAGAACATAAATCGGTATTAGTATCATATCCATCTTTAAATTTCAAATGTGGCATAACGTCACCCAATTCCTGGAAGGATACATCATCAGGATCATCTTCCAAGCGAACGGGCAAATCAGTCCCAAAAAATCCTTGTTCAAACCATGAAATGATGTCCACTCCAAGGAAAGGTCCCTGGATATCTCCTTGTGGATCACGATAGTATAGACTTAATTCCTCAGGAAGGATTCTCCTTTCTAACTGATTTTCAGAAGTTCTGCTGCCAAATTTATGCAGGCTGCCACCCCGATCCTGCTCAGGAGTTGGAGTACCAAATTGGGAATTTGAACCATCAAGAAGTTTATTACTGGCTTCCAATGGTGTAGCAGATGAACCTCTGTCGAACAGAGAAGGTTTGGTAACAGCAGAATCTGCAACTTTGAGCTGCGAACCATCGGATTGACTACCATTAGAAGTCTGTAAGCCACCGTTATTGAAATCTTTTCCACTTAACTCAGAAGCAGCTTCTTTTCCGTAATCATTAAAAGTTTTCTCTGAAGCAAGGTAAAAATGTTTGCTTCCATAAGTTCTCAGAATAAAACTCTTTCTCAGTAATATTAAAACAATATTATAACTCCCACATCTTACAAACCTGATTTAAGTAAGTTGCTGTAAAAGATGTGATCCACACTAGCTTCATGAATATTATCCTGTGTAGCTTTTGAGAAGTCATCTGACATCTCTTCTGTGATATCCGCAGGGAGGACCTGTTTTGCACTAATGGAATCAACATTTTCCACTGCTCGAAACAAAGAAACATATGCAATTAGCCAGAGCTAGATTCAAATACCACCAAAGGAAATATAATACAAAGAAGAAAGATTAAAAAACAAAGTTCAGAATTTGAACGTGCAACTAATGAGGTGTCAAAGGATAGATTACCTGTATCATTATCTGACAATCCACCCTTCCTAACTGAGTTGTATGATAATCCACTGCCTCTTATTTTACCTTCCAATATGTCGTTCAAGATGGCCTGTAAGAACGGATGAGTTTGTCAAGGTGCAATTCACAATCAGGTTTAATTGCATTAAATATTTCCATTAAAAAGGAAAAGTTGTAAAACTCACCTCCTCCTCAGCCTGGGGAGCAACAAAAGCTAATGGTTCGACAGCAGTTACTTGAGTTAGTTGGGGTAGTTCCTCCAAATTGTCAGGCATCTCGACAAAAGATGGGTGTAACTTCTGGGTACGGTATATGTCAAGAAGTTTCCCCCGAGGATAACAGAACTTTCCAACGGAGAGACTTTCTTTTCCAGGAACACTTCCGCCCTTGTCATATTGAGCAGCACCAATTGGTCCCCCAGATGAAGGATTTACAATGGATACACTAGATCTGCCACGTCCTACAGTAAACCCCACATTTGAACCCTCAAATCGTCCCCTTTCAGGTCCAAATCCAGGCGCAGCACGATGATAACCAGAGCCACCAGAATTTCCCTCCATCCTGTGGCGTGGCCTCCACTTGTCCCGAGAATCTCCATCACGTTCAGAAACAGAACGGCTACTTGACATGAGTAATTGACTTTCATAATGAGCATCTTCCTTGTCCATATCTGCCCGTTTTTCATTCCGAGCTTCCTTTTCTTTGTCATCAGGACCCCACCTAGAAGACCACTTGCTATCACGCCTCGTTTCATGGGAAGAGTTACGACTACTGGCATCAATCCACTTTTCAGGAGCAGACAACACTCTACTCTCAACTGTTTCTCTGCCCGAGCCATCAACACGTCGATCCATCTTCTTAAGATCTCTTCTACCAAGCAATCCAGTTTCCCTTTCTTCTTCTCGCCAGCGGCGACCATTATCAGCTTCCGGTCCAATTCTTCTCCAATCTTTTTTGTCCTTGGGTGCATCTGAGCGCCAACCTTCCTTCTGATTCCAATCAGTACCACTAAGAGAAAGTGAACTGTGTCCACGTGTTTCCTAAATAAGAGAGAGAATGAAATTATTAGTATATTTCATTACAGATATAAAGCACAGAACATGATGTGTGCATATTTATGGCAAGCAGGTAAAAAGGAAACCACGGCCACAAGAAAACAGCAAAATAAGGTCTGTTCTAAACCATTATTCTTAAAATAAGATTACCAAATTTGGCTACACCAGTCCCATTGGCTCAAAGTTCATTTTATGTGATGCCATCTCATATAACCAATTACAACAGGTCAAGGTTATCTCAAATAATCATTTAGTTTAGTACAACACCTCTCCCAGTATCTCTCTACAAAGACAGAATTTAATATAATGCTAAAGTACAGCACTTGTTTTCCAAATGATACAATAACTATTTCTGCTGCAAACATAAAAAATAAAATAAAATAAACATTTGTCTTGTTAGATTGTTGCAACACAAGAAACAAAAATTCGACAGTTGCAATGTCAAATGATAGGATATCTTCTAGAGATACTTGTCGCCAGGTTACAAATACTACAATAGTCTGTCTGGCTTCGTATTTCAAATAGCATTGAAATCATGTAGCCCCTGTTTTGCCCCCATTAAAATTATAATTCATTTTCCCCCTTCTTATCAACCACACATTTTCCAATAAAATAATATTACAAGTAATCCCAAAACTTTTCCTTTTTTAACCACACATTCTTCAAAAAATTACTATTCCAAAATACATTTTTCCTAAATTCTCATTATAATGGGGGCCAAACAAGGGCGTAGTTTAGATGAGTCCAATTACAAAAATCCTAAACAGCAGTAGATTCAATCAAGCATTTGACGTTTGTATAGAATCCAAATAGGCAAAGGTAATTCGGGCGATATAATTGGAATCAATCAAACTAGAATCCACAAAAGCAAATTCACCTTTTAAGTAACTCAAGAGAGGAGCATTGCACAAGAACCTCAGAACTTACCATCTTAGCCTCACTTGGCTTAGCATAAAGCCATTGTGGAGACAAAGGAATGCTGTTCTCACCTGCTCCTTGATCTGTGAAATCTGCGAATCCAGATATCCATGGAAGATATTATACACTGTCCAGCATGGGACATTGAATACTGAAAATTTTGGTTAAAAGTATTAATTACCTTTTGTAACATCAAGCAATCCCATCAGCCCCTTTTCCTCCTCATTTCCCACACACTCTTCAACTAAAATCAAAGAAAAAATTTAGATATCAAATTGAAATCAATACAGATGAGTGTATTTTAGTTGCATTTTGTCTAGAAACTCAACAGACACGCCGGGCCACATTTAACAAAACAGATTCAGAACATTGCATGTTTAAAGACCTACACACGCTCAAATAAGATCAGTCGAATTTTAGAATTGTAGTTTGATTAATGCGAATGTTGGAAAAGTCTCTGTGCTCATTAAGATTTCTTGAAAAACAATGAAAATGAAAAGAATTATAACGAAACATTATTATCGTAAAATTAAATTAAAGACATCAAGCCAAAATAACAAATAACTCAGAAGTCACGAATCTGACCTGAAAACCTAGAATTTGAGCTGAAGCAATAGCTCAAAGTTAAAAATACTAAGATCAAACAACTCTAGATCAAAATTCATTTCTTAACTATCAAATTACTAAAAACTAAAAATCCAACATAAATCGCACAGATAAACCTTTTGGGTTCCACGGTTGATCGGACTGCTTCGATGAGAAAAGATCATCCGAAAGATCCAGTTTTCCTTCAGCCATCAGACCACTGGATATATCACAAACTTAAATGAAGAAAAACACAACGCAGCAGGAGTGAGATTTAGAAAAAGAAGCAGAATGAAGACTGGCAGTACAAAATTTTCAGCGAGAGAATTTCGAAGTCAAATTAGAGATTTTTATACGAGAGAGACAGAGTTAGGGTTTGTGAAAATTGGAAAGCGAGTTGAAGAGAGCAAGACGGTGGAGCAGAAAGAGAGGGATGACGGAAAATAGCAGCTCAAGTCCCTGTCTTTCGACCTGTATGTCACTTGCGGGCAGACCGTGCAAATAGAAATGGAATGGGCAACTGACGGAACTATATTAAGAGCGTGTTTGGCACTCATCAATTTTTTTAAAACTTTTCTCTCTTAATTATAATCACACATTTTTCAAATAAAATAATATTACATATAATTTCAAAAAATTTCGTTACTTTTCAACCATGCATTCTTCCATCAATCACTATTTCAAAATTTATAATTTCCTAAAAATGGGTGACATGCTAAGAATTAAAATAACCCCCTATTTTATACATATTAAAATTTTCATTTTCATTTTTCTACTCATTTTCAACTACACATTTTTTAATAAAATAATATTTTCCATGACATTAATAACTTTTCTTTTCTTTTTCAATCACACATTCTCTATCAATCTACATTCCAAAATATATTATTCCAAAATAATGTGGCTCAAACACACCTTAAGATTTTTCTTAAATTTTGATAAAAGTTGATGAAATATACAATTAAAAATTGTGCATCCTATAAAATGTATTGTTAAATTTAATTTAAATTAAAATCAATCGATACTAAACAAATACTAAGTACAATAATTCGGTGATAAGGATGGGGATTATGCTCTGCCTATCACGCTTATTCGGGATCGAATCGGGTGACGAGATGGACCCGTTTATAATTTTTTATTTATTTTAAATATTAATTAAACTTAATATTATTAGTTATATAAGTTAAACTATATTATAATTATATTATAGTTATTAATTATTTTAAGAATTTTGCAAATAATTTATTAATAGGATTAAACATATGAGTAAGCAAGATCATTCATAATTACGAAGAAAAGCTATGAAATTGAAGAATCAAATACATATTAGGTGTAAATAACGTGCAATGCACGTTTGCTTAGTTGCTTAGTTTATATTTAGGACTGTGATTGGAGTACAGCCAATTTTTTTTTAATACATGTGGGGTCCGCCCCACATGTAAGTACACATGAAGCTATCTGCTGACGCTTTGTATGTCTCTAGAGAGTACATATTCCCTTCCAAGACTTCCTACAACAATATTTAGCAATTTTTCACATTGAAACGAGAGAGGAAAAAAATGTTCAGTGTATAGATAAATCGATATTAACCTTAGATAAAAGGACGTTTAGACCGGCAAGCTTGTTGTCCCATCCGAATTCATTAATGTTGTCATCTGCACCTAATGTTTTGACATTGGTTTGTATGTAATTGAGGTAAGAATCCCCTTGAGAAGCTCTTCTTAACCATGCTGCTCCCCACAACAATTCATCCCATCAATTGAAATTCAATAAATCAAATCAAATTAGATGCTCCAACTAAGCAACACAATTTCAGAAAATATACCCCAATAGTTAATCTGTATTGCGGTGCAGGCCTAACGTAAATCCCAAGGTAAATGTGCATAATTATAAGGCATAGTACCAGCGTTGATTTTGTAATGTACATAAAAATAGAATGGTTGGCAAAATAACTTGCCTGATATCCATCAAAATCACAGTAAAACGGGCTTATAGCATTCCTAATATTTGAGTTATCGCTATAAGCCCCTCGATAACTATCTGCAAAATCAAAAACCTGGGTGGCAGTTCGTAGAAGGGTATCAGAATATCTAGGATCAGAGGATTGGAATGCAATGGAGGCTGCAGCAGTCTCCCCAACGACATCAGAAGCCGTATTTGGAGCTTCAACTGTGTACACTGTTCTAGCAGTGTCCATATCTTCTGGTCTCTCCCAGCAGTTATGGTCTAAAATTGGATCCCTCACCTGCAAAATTAGAAGCTGGAAACTTCAATTGCATCTTAAAAGTTTGAGCTGTCAATAAGTTAAGTCATTCGCCAAAAGATAAACTTTCAACTCATGAATCTGCAACTACATTTGAACAGAAAACACATTTAGAAAGAAATTTTGAACCGTTCATAAATGAAGCGTGCACAAAATTATGCACAGATAAATGCACAAAAGATACCTGTGCAGACAGAATTTGGACCAAATAATGGTGATCAAAATGAAGATGAACAGCGGCCTAGATAGCAATGACATTAATACTTGATTCCCCTGTTTTTAATCCAAAAAAAGTAGCAGGTAAAATAAGCTCTGAGCACATCTAGCAGCATTCAATATAACAACCATAAACATCTTTGATAGATCTATAAACATATAAGTGAATCACATATTTTTTGTCAAATTAGACACACCAAAAATACAATTCTAAAAGACTCACATTTAGATGGATGTACAAACCCTTGCTGTCCTCTTCCTTACCTTCAATACCAAAACAGTACAAGAAAACCATTTGAAGTTTATTGTTCCATACCTTAACTGACAGATGAAACAGAATCTTTCAAAGTAATACCCAAAATCACTTTGAATACAAACTCATATACGGTGGGAAGAGGAACATTATGATTCACCCACCAATAAAGAGAATAGATAGCTTGCATATATAACCTAAGAATAAAATATGACAAATAACATATAGAAATGGCATCTGATCCACCAAATCAAAAGCCATTAGCCGGTCCGAATGGGAGATTTTCTGGAACAGTTTTGATTCAATATCAATATTCTTCAAATTTTCTGCAACAATGGACTTTTCTGCTTTCTGGGAGTTTTTCTGCTGAACAAATGGTGGGTTTTCTACTTCCGACACAGCCGGAGGTGGTGGTGGAACCACCGCCGTATCTGGTTCTGGAATCTCTGGTGGTTTTTCATCTTTTTTCGACTTCGGAAGTGAGTCTTTTCTCTTCTTCCTTTTTCTCCTCCGTCTTTTCCCCTCTTTTTTTCTCCCCCTCGGCCGGTGGTAGAGCCACATCAGACTTCTCCACCGTTGATTCCTCCGCAAGCGGTGACTCATCATTTACATACCACACTTTAAGCCCAATCTCCCCCTTAATCTGCGAGAAAACACTTCTCTTCTCCAATGGATAATAAATCAAAAGCACTTCACCAGATTTCACAAAAGTGCTTCCAGCAATCTTTACTTTTCCAAGAAAAGTGCTTCTCTTGAAACTCTTTTTATTTGAATTTCTAGAGAGAAGGGAGAGCATTTGGGGCTAGAGATAGAAATTGGAAGGGTGAGAATGGTTAGGGTTTGGTTTTGAGTATAGGAAAATTCTGTTAATTTTACCGTTAAATCAAAAAATTCCGTTAGTTTTTCCGTTAAACCAATAAATTCCGTTAAATAAACACTTTTTATATATAGAAAGATAATAGACGCTTGCTACACACGTGAGATGGCTTATTGAAAGTAATATTAAATAATATACATTTAGCTCGATGTAATAGTTTAAACTTTTAGATTTAGAGGTTTTACCCTGATTAAGCCCCTGTTTGACCTACATTATTTTTTTCATTCTCATTCTTCTACTCAATTTCAACTACTCATTTTTCAATAAAATAATATTTTTGATCACATCAATAATTTTTCCTTCTTTTTCAACCACATATACATTATCACATCATTTCAAAAAAATGTATTCTCTCATTTTAATATACATCAAACACACTCTAAAACTCAAAATGGGGCGCACCCCCGATTAAAACTAAAAAAACGAATTCAAATTTCAAGATTGGTCTTTTGATTGGCTCGGTCCTAACTTGCCTAAAATTTTAAATCTTAGGGTGTGTTTGGGCGGACTAGAAATTTTAATTCGGACCGTTAGTAATCAGAAAGTGGACCGTTGGAGCATTTTTTTGGAGGCAAAATCTGACACCTTTGCAGTAGTCATACAACCCATTTACACGACTTTTCCGATTTTACCCCTTTGCTTGTAGTAGAGAATCTTCATAAAGTGCACATGTGATGAGGATGAAATGGTATTTTTCTCTTCAAATTGCCTACAATAAGTCAATGGTGAAAGAAAGTGGGACCGCCGATGTGACCCAAAAATTGATTTTGGAGCTGGGATAATCTCTCCCAGACA
>CAIGRO010139375.1:0-11982 GCA_903798355.1 Fraxinus baroniana | reverse complement strand
CACTATTCAAAAATCAATTCTTCCCTCAAAAATCCCTCCCAAACACACCCTTAATCTCTTTGCATCTTTTCTCTATACTTTCAACCCCAACACAGAAACGCTTATCACCAACATCAATTCGAAAAGTGAAGGAGGATAGGGACCCACCTACAACTTCCTAATATACTGTAAGCCACACATACAGATTGCATTGTTCAATGCTACGACACATTGGCCATATTTAATTTTATTTTTTTTTTATTTTTTTCAAACACATTCATGTTTTTGCATTATTTAAATTACAAAATTGTGGATTCTTGACCCCAAAAAATGGTTCGATGACGTGTCCAACAAATAAGTAGAAACAAGTATCCATGTAAGCTTAGATCCCAATACGTTTATGATTCAAATCACCCATTTCTCAAATGAATCAATGAAGGGAATGATTCAAAATATTTAATAAGTTGATGTTATGATTGTTTGGTACATAAAAAAGGAATCGGCCGTTGAGTGTAGTAGGGAGAATCAAGATTTACCTAGAATGCGTAAACTTGCATTAGCGCCCTCCGATACTAAGTGTGGGTTTTTATACCCAATGCAAGGTGAATGAGATCCGTCGAATGATAAGGCACGTGGTTCTACTAGATTCATTGACTTTATTAATATCTATCAATCAATCAATCAAGTCATTTATTGATGAGATCCTTATATCCTTACTTCTAGACTAAAGATTTGACCATGTACGTATGTAGAGATGGTGTTGGTAGTGTGTTGTCTTGTCAATCACTTTATAACATCTACTGTTGGTTGGTTGTTCGTCTCGCTACGGATGGACTCGTACTAAGGGCCTCTACCAGAAGGGGATCGGTCAACCTGCTTTTAGGCTGAGTTCGCCTTAACATGCATAGAATCGGGTCGCTCGCACCGTTACGCCACATGCGAGCTCGTCCGTTTACCATGTGGAGTATTTATTTTACGATTATTTATATGAATAAGAGATTCTTCTAGACATTGGAGGAATTTGCGGTAAAGTGACATCGGTAGAAAACATGAATCCTATTTACACGGGCCAAGAAGAAAGACTCAAATCAGATCGCCGCAGTACGGAGGTTTATTCCGTCGAGATTTCTGTGTGGATTGAAAAAAGAGATTTAAGTTTGTGAAGGGGAGAGATAAATTTGGGGAAATACTTTAAAAATGGAGAGAAGAGATAAGAGGTGTTTGGCTCAAAAGAAATTAAATATGCTTATTGACTTATTTAGATTTATTAAACGGAAACGTTAGCAGTGGTTAGTCCACGTAGGATCTTTTGCTAAATAAAATAATGGTTAATTACTGAAATATTATATGAAATTTGATAACTATAATAAATCAAAATCAAAGTTGACTAAACATGGGTGAATATAACCCTGGAATATCATCTTATTTCCTCTCCTGTGACATTTTTTGTTTTTTTAGCTTTGATTGTTGATTACCATGATTTTCAAAATGCTTGATTAGAAAGTCAAAATCAGGGTTATTAATAACCCTTCCCTGTCTGGATTTTAGGGCTTCTCGATGAATAAAAACTATCACTAAACACTTTACTCCAACGCTTTCAGTTCTGATTACATTGTAGGCGATGTTACGTTAATTGCGTATAGACAGATGATTGCACTTTACTCGAAAATTTAATGGGTCGCTCGCGTGGAAATTTCCGTGGTGAAGAAGATCCCAGTCAAAGGTTCAGCTTTAATTTTGTATCTTCAATATTTTTTAATTTTTTTTTTTTGGCATATACTGTCGATGCGTATACACATTATTGGTACTGGGTTTTGTATTCAGTGTTCGATAATATGGTTTTGTGGTTCTATGATAATTATGCAGTTCTTTGTTATTATTTTGAGTTGTTTTCTTACATTTGTTGTAAAGCTGTGATTTTTAGGGATAATATGATTTGGATTTGTATTTGATTAATCTCACCCTTTGTACTTGTTTTTGAATGGAAACAGATGAGACATGTCCATTTTGCAATATCAAGTGTGTGTAATGATTGTCTTGTTGTGAGTATGTTAAAATTGAGTCTCCTTGGAACGAACAAATTTGTAATTACTTGCACAAAATTTAAAGAAAAGTCATGCTATCATTGGGTGGAGAATATGTGGAATTTTACACTTGTTTTAGAATGACATGAATAATTGTATATTCTTGTTCTGAAGCTTCATGAAATTGTAGTTAACTATCTTTTCCCTCACAATGTTGTGTACTTTCAGATCAAGGAGGAAAAAGAATGCATCAAGTGGTGAGAATATAGAGTCTGTTACTGCAGGTAACTCGCTTTCCCTCCAAGGTGATATTAATATTATGGAGTGAGAGAACTGCATTTATCTTAGATTCTGATGTCTTGTAACAGATAGCAGCATAATGATCTCTTGCCAATTATTGATGGAGTTGATGATGTATGAAAATTTAGACAACAATAAAGGAATTTTTGCATTTTGGCTGTTTAGGCTGATTTGGTAGAGAACACCAAATCTAAAGTTGGTTTTGGTTGTGAGAACATTATAGTTAGGTGCCGGTCTTCTTTTACTGCATGTTTTACTTCTAACTTACTTATTTGTCTCCTGTTTATGACATTGCCTCTTGTTTAATAAGGTCAAGGGACCAGTGATGGGAAAAGGGCTCTGTACCATTGCAACTATTGTAACAAAGACATCACTGGGAGAATTCGTATCAAGTGTGCTGTATGTTCTGATTTTGACTTATGCATAGAATGCTTCTCAGTAGGAGCCGAGGTTCATCCTCACAAAAGCAATCACCCGTACAGGGTTATGGTCAGTACTACCATCTGAAGATCGTACTTTTACAAAACTTAATGCGAAGAATCCACTATCCTAACTCTGAAGTTATTTATATTATCAGGCGTTCTAAATAATTATATAATTCCATTTGTTTCAATGAGAATATAACAATTTTTACTAGCAAAACATTTCATATTTTGATTCAATATGAATATAAGTTCTCTTTACAATTATCTTTTTGTAAGTGGGTTTGCACAAGATATAGTGCTACATATCATGCAATTTCACCATGGATTTTCGTTTCCTTTCAATTTTCCAGAAAAAAAGTTTGTTATATATAGCATACCAAAGAAGGGAATAATGTGCCTTGGGTCAATATTGTCCCATATATATTGCCAAATGATCTTGTGTTATATCTTTCTTGTCCTATATTCTCGTTTTCATTTATTCTAATATTTTCCATGTCACATGACCTTCCATTCCATGCAATATATTGCTGAAATGCTACTCAGGGGATATATCCCCTCATAGTGCTCATGATTTTGCTGATGTCGTTGGAACAGGACATCTTATCATTTCCTCTCATCTGTCCGGATTGGAATGCTGATGAAGAAATGTTACTTTTGGAGGTGTTTTGTAATCTCTTTAACTGTTTGTCATCTTGTTGATCAAAAGTAGTCTCATTTTTCTTTTTGGACGTGTTATCTCACTTGGTTTCTGTGTTCTGATTTTCATTATTTTATATCACATACTAGGGGATTGAGATGTATGGCATGGGAAACTGGGCAGAAGTTGCTGAGCATGTTGGGACAAAGACAAAGGAAGTGTGCATTGAACATTATAGGAATGCTTACCTAAACTCTCCTTACTTCCCTCTACCGGTATAGTTAATGGCAAAACTAAGTTATGTCTAAGATTTGATTTTCCTTTCTTGAAAGTGACTCAAACATTTCATTTCTCAGGATATGACGCATGTTGTTGGCAAAAACAGAAAAGAACTGCTTGCTATGGCTAAAGAGCACCTTGAGGATAAAAAAGGTAACATTTGTTGATGGTCCTCTCTCTCTCTCTCTCTCTCTCTCTCACACACACACACACACACACACACACACACACACACACACACACACACACGTGGGGCACCTGTTTTTGTACATGTCTCTTAAATATTACAGTGGGTTGAGAGAAAGCATGAGGGCTGCATTAAATAATTCTGTTGGGCAATCTTTGTGGTTTGACTTCAATCGAGTGACATCAGTTGGGCTGTTTAGTGGATCTGTAGATTGCAATTTATTATTTAACACAAAATATTGTATGCTAAGGGTGTCCAGTTGTGAAGAATTTTAGTTATGCTATTGGTTTTAACTGATAAAAGCATTGTAATTTTCTATTATTTCTGAAGTAATGGGAGTGCACCACTCTTCCTGCAACAGGATAGTCTTTATGTCTAATTGTTCGTTACAATGATTAGATAGAACAAGAGAAACTGTTGAATATAATAATTGAATATCACAATTACCATTCCAAGTTCTTAGTGCATCACATTAGCACCCTCTGCCTCTCTGGTTACCCTAAGTTGACAACTTTCGGCTTTTGTACATAGTATAAGATGCTTTAAATAATTTTTCGAAGGTATTGATCGTCCTTGGGCTTTCTTTGCCAGGTGAACTTCCATTGAAGGAGGAATCCCCATTTTCCCCCTCAAGAGTCAAGTATAATTGTTGTTTTGTATTTTTCATGAGTTGTATTTTTCTTTTGGATTATATGTTCTGATCTTTTCTATATACACTGTCAGAATTGAAAATTCCTACAAAAATGGTCCTTCAGGTCGTTTGCCTTCTGCTTCAAATGCAGGTAATTATATTTTCATTTGATTAGTAACCTCGTGCTCTTGTCTACCAATGTCAGTTGAATTGATGTTTATTACGTGCCTGGTTGACTTGTTTGAGTTAGGATCCATTTTTGTTACTGACTAAGATCCGCGACCTGGGTCCAAACTGAATGTGAAGACCAGAAAATAAATAGTCTCGGGTTGAGTTATCTGATAGAATAAACTTGGGGCCCAGATTTGGTTTAGATATTAAAGATCCATGCATATTGGGATTTGGATATAGTTATTGCATAATGAGAATTTGATTAGATCCGTCTAGATCCACATAGATCAGACCCATTGATAGTCCTTACTTCTACAACAGAAAGAGATAGTCATTTTATTAGTAAAAATATTGCAGGAATTGCAGACAATAAAATGGCATCCAACATGGTCCAGGTCAAGGATCAGCCTGATTCTCTAAAACTGAATGGTAACCTGATTTTTTCTTAGTTTTATGCTTTGTTTGAATTCTGATAAGAGCTATAACTATCTGTTTCTTGTCAATCATATACTTCCTAATTTCTTGCAGATCATCTATCGGGACGGAGTTTTGGCAGCAATAAACCTAAATCTGCTGAGGATGAGGGTCCGTCTTTGATGGAGTTAAGTGATTATAACCCGAAAAGACAAGAATTTGACACTGAATATGATAATGATGCTGAGCTATTGCTGGCTGATATGGAATTTAAGGAGACCGACACCCAAGAAGAGCGTGAGTTGAAATTACGTGTGCTCCGTATATATTCAAAGAGGTAATCCATTATAGTCTAAATTTCTATAACTGATAATTGTTTTAGTAAAATTGAGTGAAGGAAGACAATTCAGTCTTTTTCATGTGCCCTGGACCCCATTTTTATGCTCCATATCAGTGGAAAGATAAGAACACAAAGAAAAGAACTGAAATGTGACTGTTTTATGTATAAACATGTTTATTTTGCGGAGCAATAAGGAGTGAACAGTTATTTATTTGCAAGAATATGGTTAATGAGTCGCCCAATAATAAAAAGATACGTTTTATATGATTAAATTATGTTCTACTATCTTTAGTTCATTATCATATTTTTTTGGCTATGTTATATATTCGAATTCACTGTTCATCGGATTGTTGTCAGACTTGATGAGAGAAAACGCAGGAAAGATTTCATTCTCGAAAGGAATTTGTTCCATCCTAGTCCATTTGAGGAGGAGTTATCTCAAGAAGAAAAGGATTTATGCCGACAATATGATGTCTTCATGCGTTTTCATTCTAAGGAGGAGCATGAAGAATTACTTAAAACTGTTATATCAGAACATAGGATTCTAAAAAGAATTCGTGAACTTAAGGTATATCTTATAGCAATTATCCTTAACTTTAATTTACTGATGAAAATAAATCTTGGGAACTGCATGATTTTTAACCTATTTTTATACTCGATAAAGAACAGAGTTTGTGTGGGCATATTGTTTCTTGTGGTTTGGTATAGGACTGTCCCTTTGTTTGCAAGTAATATGTTTCTGAATCAAACAATCAATAGTTGATTGTTTTCAAAGTTCTTCTAACTATTTGCATTAGTGCAACAGCCACCAAGCATTTCACAGCTGCATAGTTTTTCAGAACCATCTCACTTATAGGCAGGATCATAAAGAATCCGTTACTTTATTAAACCCACACTCTACCCTTCGGATTTAAGAAGCAAGAATATCAGCCCCCATTTGACCCGCATTATTTTTTTCATTCTCATTCTTCTACTCATTTTCAACCACACATTCTTCAATAAAATAATATTTTCCATCATATCAATAACTTTTCTTTCCTTTTCAAGCACACATTCTCTATTAATCTACTATTTCAGAATACATTTTTTTTCTTTCCTTTTCAACCACATATTCTTCATCACATCACTTCAAAAAAATATATTCTCTCATTTTAATATGCACCAAACACACTCTCAATAAATATTCTTATCTAATGTGTAACCTCTATAAATATTAAGGTTAGGACTGGGAGGTATTAATTTATAGAGGTTATACTGCATAATATTGTCAAAATTAAACATCACATTTCCTTTGGTAGTTGTACCGTGTGATCAGTAATTTCCGATTACCAAGCAACAATAGTCTGAAGTGGAGGTTGGTTAAGGAACTTCAGAATATGTGAAAAATATTTATTCGGACCACAGCTAAAGTAAAATCAATATTTAGTTGACTTCCAAAAATGGATACACAGGAAGCACAAGTGGCTGGATGTCGTTCCTCTGGTGAAGCTGACAGATACCTTGAACAGAAAAGGAGAAGGGAAGCCAAAGACAGTGGTCACAGAAAGGAAAGTTCTCAGGCTGGTCCAAGCAGTCAGGAAAGTCTCAACGTGCCAGTTTCATCGGATTCACTTAATACATACTCAAATGCATCTGCAGGCCACGCTAATTCATCGTCGCTAACTGATTTGGATTTTGTACCATTATCTGGTGCAGATTTACTTTCTGAATCTGTAAGTACGCAGTTCTTGTTTCCTACAAAGCAAAAGCAGTTTGGCTTTGGGCTTCTAGCCCTTTAATTATTTTATCACTACTGCTTGGTTGATTGACTAGTCGAATGTCTGATGTAGCATCTCTTGATGTTGGCAGTCCATTTATTAGTCGAAAATAAGGCTTCATACACAGCCCACCTTAATTCTCAGAATCGTCAAACAAGCCTATCCATGGAATCTGATTATAGTTTTCTGGTTTTACTACATTATCTTGGCAGGAGAAACAACTGTGCCGTGAGATCAGGTTACCGGCCCCTCGTTATCTTAGAATGCTAGAGTTCATGACAATACAAATGATGAGCGGCAATATTAATCAGAAATCCGATGCCTATTCCTTCTTCCAAATTGAGCCAACAAAAATAGATAGAGTTTATGATATGCTTTTGAAGAAGGGAATGCTTCAACAATGAGACTTCTCGTCGGCTCCAAATGAATTATCCATATAAATTTTTGGTGATATCCATTTGGTCCCATTACTTGTATTATTAACCAGCTGAAAAATCAACTTCATATTTATCATTCTTGATGGGTGTTGCAGATTGGATTTCTTTTCTACCCCCGTACATGACAACTGAAAATCATATTTAAAAGCTGATCTGCATCAGGATGTATTGATCATATGGATTACCTTAACGAGTCACGACCCTGTGATTATAGCTGATTATGATATGTTGCGAATAGAAAACACAGTTGGCCAACTTTTAGCAAAGACCATTGTGTTTATTTTGTTTCAACTTGGTTGCTGATGTTGTACTTTTGTTTCAGTTACATCTGTCTTTAATTTCGTTATTATAATAAACTGCAGAGCTGACCTGACCAACTGCAAAGATGTAAAAGATGTATCAATCGAATAAGCTGCAAAACGCTTTTATGCATTCTCCATTTCCGAAACTTATAAGGAGGGATGATTGCGTGGTGGAGTGGCTGGCTTGTTAATGAATTTAAGATTAAAGTAGTATAAAAATCTAGAAGTCCATTAGAAGTGTTAATTCAAAGCTATTTTTTGCAAATTAACCACGTCAATGAGTTTATGAAAGATTCGAAAAAAAAGGGTCTTTGCATGTAGGGGTGGGCAAAAAAAAAAAAAGAAAAAGAAAAAGAAAAATTGATCGAATCAAGAAGGGTCGATATGAACCAAAAACTAAGTTTGATTCAATTTGGTTAATTTTTAACCGTTAAAAATTCGGGGTCGAATTTGTTGTGGTTTAAGTGATCAACCTGCCAATTAACCAACCGAAATAGTTAATACAATTTTTTTTTTTATTATTATTTTGAAAATCTGATTATTGAGTTTTTAACTTAAAAAATAAGATAATATCACAACAATTTTGGTCTCCTGATATTTTTTATTCCGGATTAACCCCCACGTACAGGTGGGGGTTTCACAGGGGCCTGCCAGGCCTCTCACAGCCGGCGGGCCCCACATGTTTTTAAAAAAGGAAAAAAAACCCACCCCCTCCACCCTATGTGTCTTGCCTGTAAACCTACCCACCCTCCTTCCCCTGTACTTGTAGCATAGTTCTTTTTATTCCTGGGTGGCTGACACAGACAGGACATAACGTTTTTTTTGTTTTTATTCTAATTTTATGTAGGTATGTTAAAAATAAAAAAATAATCGAGGCTTCAATTTTTATTTTTTATTTTTTGGTTCTTTTCTCTTTTCTCAAGCTAACAATTTTTTGACTTAACATAAACATACAATTAAAATGAATACAATAAAAAAAAATCTTAAAATTTAAAGGACAATCCTAAAGTTTTAAAAAATAAAAAATAAAAAAAACAAAAAAAAAGTTTTTTTATGTGTCAGACATATGAGGAAAATATATTTTTTTATCTCATACGCGCAGGAGACCAAAATTGAATAACACAAACTTCACTCTCTCAAATACTCTCGCATATTTGTAGATGTGACATCTTATTATTTAATACATTAATTTCCTATAATCATGTTGCCTCAAATAAAACGTAGCATTAGTTGGATTTCCATCTTCTAGTTGTATTTATATTATATCGTATGGGAATCGCAATTAGATTTATATTTCTTTTTCAAGTGAAGGTGCTTGTTAAAATCTCTACTCGTCAATTTCAATTTTTTTTGCAAATGGAAACTGAATCAGGAAAGCAATTATTGATTTACAAAATACACTGTTAATTTTTTTAATTTCAAGTCATTGGTTAAGTAGCAACTGTAGCCTTGCTTTCATTTGGATCGAATTGTTTGTGGGTAAATTATTGGATACGTAGGATGACTTTAGAAAAATCGACTCTTTATCGTTTACATTTTTTACTCGTTGGGGATATTACACCGATAATGTGCATATTATATTCATATCAATACGTACCGTTTTATGCTCATGAAATCGAAACATAATTCGACTTACCAAATAGTAGAAAAGACGATGTAATGATTTACCGAATCCGATTACATGAATATGGACTCGTCACTTCCCATTTTTGAATGAAAGCATATCATTGGACCTTGTAATATAAACATATAAACTAGGTTAACAATATTCTGAAATCAAACATAAATGAAATCAGAAATAAGAAAGATAAGGAAAGAAGAGATGCAAGAGATGCGATTGGCCGAGGCAAGTGTTGAGCACTTTGTCCTTAAGATGGATTTGCCCCGCATTGGTGCTAACGGTTTCTCCGTAACCATCTTCCAAGATACAATGACTACGTCAAGCCATATGAGCACTCCAAATGGCTTAAACCAATGGGTCCTATATATAGAGGATGATGAGTTGTGAATGAAATGTCGCACCCCAAGCTCAGCAACTCTTGCCAAAGGTCGCACAATTCACCGTCGCTAGCATGTAGCTATCGCCTCACTCGAGCGATAAAAACAGTGAATTTCTCGTTAGCCTATTTCTCAAGCGACAGCTCAGCCATAAAGCTAGCAATAGTCTTAGTCAATTTTCCAAATAGCTTACTCTATTTTCTTTCCAACTTTGGACCACAATTTCTCATTCATCCGAAATTATTTTTGAGATTTCAAATATACCACGACTATCTAATCGACGAGTAGAACAGGTTGGTCTATTTATATTTGTAATTTGACCATCAGATCAAGTTCGAATATTTGACCAAAATTGACACGAAAGTTACTTTTAAAATTTTTTATTTTGACACTTAACCAAATTTTCAATCTTCTAAACCAATTTTCAACAATCCCCTACATGAATGGAAATTTCATATATGCAAATGATAAATGCATGCACTAGTACAAAGAGAGGGTAAAAACATTGCATCAGGTAAGGTAGCTTTTGGCCTTGAACATTTCTTAGTGAAATACTATCGGATTTACTAGCTAATTGGTGAACGTAATTTCTTGAACCATTCGGCCGTTGGTTTAAATAAGGACAACAGTACTCACACAATGCTTCACTAAACCGTTCATAGTTCTCATGATTGTGTTCATTTTGGCTATGGACAACTCTTGGGTTTCACAAGTGTTTAGAGAATTTTAGTTTCGAACAATTCTTATTGAAGCGGCCCCACTTCACACTTACATAGGTGACCTCCTATTAAGAGTTTCTGCCATACTCCATTTGACTTATCAAGATAAATGAATCATTAAAAGAGTATCTTAACCTTCAATTATTCTGTAGAAAGCACTTCAATTATCATATGAATGAGTAGGAATAATTTTCTAAGTGCTTCATGGAGTCTTCATAACTTAGTTGTCTCTTTGAACCAAGATCTTAGGATCTCTAGTCAACAAGGTAGGGTTACCATTATAAGACTCTTACGTAATATGCTTAATCTCATTTCTTTCGATATGCAGTATTCTTGATCTCTTAAATCCCTTAAAGGTACCACAAGTTTACACCATTGAGATCAACTGCTTGTCGTATTTGTCTACAACATATATATCTAGACTTATCATTACATGTGACTTAGTATCTTATTAAATATAGCTAGACAACGATCGATTCATTTAATAGATACAAATTGTCACCAACTAAAAAATCCACTTATGAAGCTGCATGCTTCTTACTAGCTTTATCTAAAGCTTTATCAATTGTAGACATAAAAAAATAAAATAAATAAATAATGGGTGGAGTCAATTTAAATAATTAGTCCAATTAAACTAAAACATACTAAGCCCATAAGATTTTTAAAAGCCCAGCCTACTTTTTTCTTAAAATTCATAATTATTCAAATATAATCAATTTAATTGAATTAATTGAGTTATTACCAAAATTGGCCACGAATTTTCCCTATAAATAGCGTCAATGGTTCATTTAGGAGGAGGAAAAGTGCAAGAGAAAATCACAAAGTGTTGAAGGAATTCTCTAAACTCCAAGTCCGACAAATACGAAAAAGATCAAAATCTTTTTCAAATCAAGCAAATACAAGAATATCAAAGTCTTCCCCAAGTCAAATCAATATCAAATCCAAGTTTTCGAAGTACAAACCTAAGTCCCAAAATTCAAGCGTTGAACGAGTGAAATCCTTGACAAATCAAATCAAATTCTCAAGAAATCTCGAAGCCTAGAGTTCAAGCCACGTGGCTCCTCGTCTTCAAACACTCAGATCATTAATCAGAGGATTTTTGCAATTAAAAGAATACTTCTATCTATTTGTATCTTTTTTTCAAAATACAATTTATAACGATTTCTGTATTTTAAATACGCGAAATTCGTTGTACAAATATCTTGGCACGCCCGGTAGGACCTTCTTGTCCTCTCATCTTTTAATCTCAAAATCTTTAACTTTCAACCACTACATCAACAATGGCAAACACACAAGCGAAGCAACCATGACTCATCTCGAAGAGACACTTGCAAAGCTGTTTCGAGCGACTAACGCCCGAACAAAAAGTGGGAGAACTCGAC
>CAIGRO010139373.1:0-10063 GCA_903798355.1 Fraxinus baroniana | reverse complement strand
AAAGTAATATAATATTAATTTGTTGCTAATTTGTTGTTGTTCCGTTAATAATAACAACAGAAGTTGTCCGTCGCTAAAAGTCCGTTTCTGTTGCCTCCTTTTCTAGTAGTGTGGGTTATTACTATTTGGTTACAAACACTGTTCTTGATTAATGTGTTCATTAGTTTTTACGGTGACAAAGCAATAAAGAAGAAACAGTGCTGGAAAGCTGCATTTATTGTTGCTAAAGAAATGTAGGTCTTCGAAGTGTATAACTTGATAGGGGAGAGTGTGTATAACGTGTGAAAAGAGAAGGGAAACTTGCTTATAGTTTACACATGAGTGATTGGGTGCAGATAAATGGATGTGAGTGAGCGGTTGCGCTAATCTCGACCAAACAATGAGATCGTCTGAAGTGGCACGATGTTATGGTCAAAACATTTTTCTATCAAAAGTTGAAAAATTCAAATTCCAATTCAGAATATGTTGTTTCTCCTTTCTTTTACATCAAATTGTTAACTACATGAGCTATTTCGAACCAATATATAGTGAGTCAATTCAAAGAGAAGAAAAGAAAAGAAAAGAGAAGAAGGAGAGAGAGAGAGAGAGAGAATTAGGTTTTTTTAATGAAATCAATTATTGCATAATATTTAGTTTTCTTCTTTTATATATATTTCCTTTTTGCTTACTTTTCTTGTAATATATAAACTTGTGTATTTCATTGAAAACTCTATTCTTTCGACAGCTCAATACATTATTGATTTTTCCTCACATGCTTTCAATCCTGCTGATTCTGTGAGAGCCAACTCATCCCAAATTGAATTCATAGCGGCGTAAAACTCTAGAATACTCATATTCTTCTATTGTAAAGCTTGTATATCAATCTCCAACTAATACCGTTTTGCAAAGTTAGACTTATTGTATAACTTTTGAAAATGATCGAAAACTTCCTTTGTTTGTTTCAAACTTTCCCGACCGTGAACCAATGGATTGCTCAACAGAATTATGAATCCAAGTAAGAATTTTTGCATTGTTTGATTCCCAAGTATCCAACTCTTTCACATAATTCTCAGCAGTGGTCTTGAGTTTCATAATAGTTCCAGTAACTTAGCCCCACAATCTTTTTCCCTTTAGAAAATATCTCATCACGGTACTCCAATACGATTAATTTTTACAATTTAATCAGACACTAATGGATCGAAGTGAACCATCTCTTTCAGTTGTCATCATAAAGTCAACAAATAATCAACTACGAATCAATGAAATCAGCCAAATCTAAGGAAAAAACAAAGACAACCAACGTACCACCACAAACTACAACCGAAATATGCTGCACAATACACGTATAACCAAAGTAATACTACCAAAAGATCATAAATTTACCAAGGAACAAATTGTCTTTTGGAATCACCTCGAAAATTGCTTATACGCGCCTCAAATGTCACTGCACATGAGCCCTACGCACCGCCATTTGGGGACACGAGCCTGACCAAAATATTCTCGTCGACGTGCTGAACAAAAACCTGGTCTCAATTTTCTCAACCAGTCTCAGGCTTGATCGGAATCGTACTTTCTAGTTGCGGCCGAATGTGGTTTTACATAGTTATCTTTTTTGCCTGGTTTCTGCTTGGATTTCCAATGTATTACAATCAAGAATTTCACAATCTTCACTTAACTATAGGCTCTAATACCATGTTAACAACATGACCTATCTTGAACCAACATAGTGAATCAATTCAAAGCGAAGAAAAGAGAAGAGGAGAAGAAAAAAGAGAGGAAAAATTAATAATGTATTCAGTCGTAAAAAAAACTAGGTTTTTTAATAAAATACACAAGTTTGTGTATTACAAGAAAAGTAAGCAAAAAGGAAACCTATATAAAAGAAGGAAACGAAATATTGTGCAATAATTGCATAATATTATAAGGCTAACACAAATATCTTATCCTTGCTCTTTTGAGTATTTCAAGTTTTCTTAGAGCGTTCAAGCGTTCATGGACATTCTATTCAAGAAGAGTATGAATGAAATCGTCACGGTTAGTATATTTCTATGTTAGTTGTCGTAGGTGCAATCGAAGATTTCAAACACATTTTGCGTCAGCAGTGAGGTTTCTCGCCATAGTTAGCTAATCCCACGAAGTTTAGCATTGTATGTATTTACGTTAACAAAATAAGAAGATTTTCACTAAAATAGAAAGATGAAAGGCGCGACAAATGCACAATCATAGGAATCGCCCAACCTTATTCCTCTAAAATAAAGAAAACTCATAAAAAAGACATTGTATAGTTAACACATTATATATATATATAGTTTTTCGTCTACTTAAGGCCAAATTGACTTATTTTCAAGCACTCTTCCAACTGCCTACAACCTTAGGTCAATCACATGACATCCTTATGTTCATTTTGTCACTGAAATCCACTAGACAGCTAGCTCACCACTTGCTACCATACAAGTGCCAGCACCGATAGACGACATTGATGCACACTGCCTTTGTGATCTAACTTCGGCTAATTTCGCCCATGAAATATTATCATTACATAAATCAGCATTGCATGCCTTCTTTTTCCTTTTTCCACCAAATGCATGCACTGTATGTGCTTTATTCATACCAATATGTTGCCTTGCTTTCGTTCTACCAAATGATGATGCTAGTGTACCTCAAGGACAAGGGAACACCTTGAAGGATTTAAGAAAGATAGATAAGAAAGCTCTCTATCTCATCTATCAATCACTCGGTGATGATAGATTTGAGAAGTTTCGAATGTAATCACCTCCAAAGAAGCTTGGGATATGCCTTAAACTTTCTACAAAGGAGCGGAAAGGTTTGTCTTCAAACTTTAAGAGGCGAGTCCGAATCTTGACAAATGAAAGAATCTAAATCTATTTCCAAATACTTTTCTAGATTATTTGTGGTGGCTAATCAATTAAAAGCGAATGGTGATAACATGGATAATGTTAGAATTATAGAGAAAATTCTATGATCTTTGGATCCAAAATTTGAGCATAATGTAGTCACCATTGAAGAAACTAAAGATTTGGAGGCCATGACTATTGTGGAACTCATGGGGTCTTTTCAAGCATGTGAGGAAAGAAAAAAGAAGCAAATTACTTTGGAGCAAGTGATTCAAACAAAGCTCACATTGAAGGAAAATAATGTAGGTGACTTCAACAATGAAAAAGGAGGACGCAATCATGGTCATGGTCAAGGAAGAGGAGAATACATGAAATCCAATCATGAAGAAAGTAGAAAAAATCACCTTCAAAAAGAGATTGTGGAAGAGGTAACAATTCAATGCAAAGGTACGACAAATCTTAAGTTCGATGTTACAATTGTCAAAAATTTGGACATTATGCTTGGGAATGTATATTTTCTAATAAAGTTGAAGAAAAAACAAATTTTGTAGAAAAGGAGAAGAATGAAAGTCAACACTTGGTACCTCAACACTGGTGCTAGAAATCACGTGTGGAAACAAAAATATGTTTGCAAAACTTGCTGAATCAGAGAGTAGAGACGTTACATTTGGAGATAAATCTAAAATTCTGGTAAGAGGAAGAGGTGATATCCTTATATGCTTGAAAAATGGAAATAACTAATTTATTTCAAATGTTTATTATTTACCTAATGTGAAGAATAATATTTTGAGCTTGGGTCAACTTCTAGAAATGAGCTATGACATTCATATGAAATAAAAAAGTGTTTCACTAAGAGATTACGAAAGTAATTTGATTCCTAAGGTACCGATGAAAAATAATAGAACGTTGCAAAATGCTTGAAAGTTTGTGTAAAAGATGCATCATGGCTATGTCATCTAAGGTTCGAGCATCTCAATTTTGGTGATTTTGAGTTGTTATCCAAGAAGAGAATGGTGAAAGGATTGTCATCCGATAAGCACCCTAATCAGTTTTGTGATGGATGTCTACTTGGAAAACATTTTCAAAAGAGCTTTCCTAAAGAAGAAGCACAAGAGCAAAGAAGTCACTTGAACTCATTCATACCGATGTGTGTTGGACAATCCATCCTAGCTCTCTCGGTAAGAGTAACTATTTCCTTCTATTTATTGATGATTTTAGTACAAAAACAAGAACTTATTTTCTAAAAGAAAAATCCAAGGTATTTGATGTTTATATGAAATCTAAAGCACTTGTTGAAAAGGAAAGCAGCCTCAAAATAAAAGCTATGAGATTCGATCGAAGAGGAGAATTTACATCAAAAGCATTTGACAAATTTTGTGAAGACAATGGAATTCGTTGGCCTATAACGGTTCCAAGATCCCCTCATCAAAATGGTATTACCGAAAGGAAAGATCGAAACATTCTCAACGTGGTTCGAAGCTTGCTAAAAAGAAAAAGGTTGCCAAAAGAATATTGGGCCGAAGCGGTGGATTGTACAGTTTATTTGCTCAATAGGTCTCCAACTAGAAGTGTATGGAGAATGACACCTCAAGAATCATGGAGTGGAAGAAAGCCTGGTGTCTTACTCTTGAGAGTTTTCGAAAACATTGCCTATGATCATGTGCCTGACCAAAGAAGATTCAAGCTTGACGACAAAAGTGAGAAATTTCTCTTCATTAGCTATGATTCAGAATCTAAAGGATACAAACACTACAATCCAACCACCAAAAAGATCGTCATTTGTCAAGATGTTGAATTTAATGAAGAAGATTCATGGTATGAGACACTCAAGAAGATAACTATAATTTTTCTCTGGGTATCGAAGAGGATCTAGAAAGGGAAGTAGAGCAAGCAAGAAAAGAAATGCAAGAGCATACAACTCCACCTCATTCCCCACAAGCCCTCATGGACACTTACCAAGTGAAGCATCAAGCTCAATCACACCACCAAGGAGACAACGGACAAGTAGTTTACAAGATCTATATGAGGTAACCAATTATCAAAATGAATTAACACTTTTTTGTCTTCTTGCAGATTATGGGATGATAGGTTTTGAAGAAGCGGTGCAAAGCAAGAAATGGAGAGAAGTCATGGATGAAGAAATTAAAACAATCTTGAAGAATGATACATGGAAGCTAGCAACACTTCCGAAAGGTCAAAGGACAATTGGAGTAAAATGGGAGTATAAAGTAAAGAAAAATGCTAAATGAGAAGTTGAAAGATACAAAGAAAGATTAGTCACCAAAGGATACGATCAAAGACCTGACATTGACTAAAATGACTTATTTGCTCTCGTTGCTCATTTAGAAACTATAAGATTGATTATTTCTTTGATTACTCAAAATAGATGGAAAATTCATCAAATTGATGTAATATTCGCTTTTCTAAATGGATATTTTAAAGAAGAAGTTTATATTAAACAACCACTTGGCCATAAAGCCAAGGAAAAATAAAATAAGTCTTAAAATTGAAAAAGACTTTGTATGGATTAAAACAAGCACCAAGAGAACGATATAGCTGAATTGAAAAGTATTTTTAAGATAATAATTTTAAAAGATTCCCACATGAGCATGCTCTTTATGTCAAGGTGAACAAAAATGGAGATATGTTGATAGTGTGCTTGTATATTGATGATTTGATCTTGAAGGGAAATAATTCCAAGTTTGTTTGACGAATTTAAGATGAGCGTGACCAAAGAATCTGAAATGTCTGATCTTGAATTGATGTGTACTATCTAGGCATAGAAGTAAAGCAAAGTGATGAAAGCACTTTTGTTTCTCAAAAAGGCTACGCAAAAGAGCGTTCAAGAAGTTCAACGTGGAAGAATGCAAGCCGATAAACACTTGTTGATTGTAGAATTAAGTTGTCAAGAATTAACGATGGGAAAAAGGTAAATCCTACAACTTTCAAGAGCCTTGTTGGAAGCTCGTGGTATTTGATATGCACATGGCCTAACATTTTCTATAGAGCCGTTACACGGAGTCACCAACCGTTACCCGCATGAAAGCCGCAAAAAGGATGCTTCGTTACATCAAAGGTACCATTGATTATGGTTTGTTCTATTCATCCTCTAATCATTTCAAACTTATTGAATATAGTGATGGCAATTCGGCCGGTAACATGGATTAAAGAAAAAAGCACGATAGGATTTGCATTTTTCATGGGAAATACCGCTTTTACTTGGAATTCAAAGGAGCAACCAATTGTCACACTTTCTTCCTGTGAAGCGGAGTAAGTTACCGCAACTTCATACATTTGCAATGGGATTTGACTAAAGAATTTGACGAAAGAGTTGAACATGACACAAGAGGAGCCCACAAGGATTTTCGTTGACAACAAATTGACAATTGCACTAGCAAAGAATCTCGGGTTCCATGATGGAAGTAAGCACATCGATACAAGATATCACTTTATAAGATAAAGCATAACAAGAAAGGAAGTAGACTTGAACTATGTGAAGACTCGAGATCAAGTGGTAGATATCTTCACCAAACCATTGAAGCATGTAGTCTTTTTCAAACTAAGATATACACTTAAAGTGACCATATCAAGTTTAAGGGGCGTGTTGAAAAATAAACTTGATTTGGGCTATATTATTATTTTAGTTTTGGGCTTGTTAATTATTGTAGTGATTTCATAAGCCCATAAATAGAATAATCTATATTCTATAATAAGTCATAATCTAGAATTATTCCCTATCTAGACTTATCTTGTGGAGAGTATTTAGTGTATGTTAGTGGATAATTGGAAGATACATTTATTTTGGCAGTTGAATGATATGTAGAAGAGTCCATTGAGCACTATATATAGGGGTGCTCACTTGTCATTTGTAACAAGCCAACAAACGAATTTAGAGATAATAAAATATAAATTTCTTCTCTAGCCTTTTCAACTTCTTAAGGCCCCATTTGAGCCACCTTTTTCTAAAATAAGAACGAAAAATATAGCCATTATTGTGTCCCACACAAAAGATAGAAATTTAAAATTGATGCTTTGATGTGATTGATAACTGTTATATTTTTCATTTCTAGAGAAGAAAAAGGTGGCTCAAACATAGCCTAAAGATTCTCCTAAAAGTCCTATCCAAATAAGTCATCATCCTAACATGTTATCTTAACATGCTCCTGCAAGATGATAACTTGTTTGAGCACATCAATCTCAGAATTTGTGTACTCATTTTGAATCTTAATTAGATAGAATTGATCATTAAAGCTTAACATATTCAAATACATATTTAGATTTAAAACTTTAGGTTCCATCTTAAACGTTAATCTTATTAAGAAGAGTTTTCCGAATCCATATATATTGGTCATTTATGCCATCTTTATTTGAAATGGAATTTATCCTTTACCATCTGGAATGTGGATTTGTTGCCGTGAACTCTATCTAGGCTGAGTCCTTTCTCAATATTACTATCTCTAGCCACTTTTCTGGCAAGGTATCAATAAGGAGGCGGGTGGCCCGACGACCAGTGACCAATGGCCTAGTATCCTCACCGCCCTCCACCTTACTAACATCTCCCAAATGTGCTAGCACATATTGTGTGTTGGATTCCACTTATACTCTTCATATTGCATCATGATCTCATATCAATAAAGCATCGATGAACTCATCTTCCTACAAGTTTTCTTAATCCAAACCATTTGTGTCATACCAATTATTCGAAGTCCAATTAGTGGGTATCTAATTAATTTTAGTTAATTCTTGAGGACTTCAATACACATTTAATTTGGTCACGTTCTCAAAATACTTGGTACAGTAATGATTATCTACAAAAAGTATACAGTCTTATACATAGATATTCATACATACATTTCAAATGTTGTATATAGAATACACTTTCTCATGCTCATCATATAGATAAAAGTATATACATGAAACTTTCTTTACCTCAAGTCGTCATAACGTAGCTTGGCAGGCACAGTGCTCAAGATCCTCATAAAATTTTGATCAACTTTATATGTGACACCAAAAAACACCTAAGATATGGTTTTTAATGCAAGTTTACAGAAAATAAACCATGCTCTGATGCCCAATTGTACGCTCCAAAATTCTTAAAATTCAAAGTGTTACAAGAAAAGTCTTCTTAGTTGGAGCTCTTTAATGTTAACCAAAAAAAATTGTAAATAATAAAATTTTGGATTTTGAAATATATAAAAATAATGGAAGATATTTTCCCATATAGACTTAGACAATTATGGGCAATTTGATTTTGGGAAAACATCTCGAAAAAATTCAGCAAATACTAGTTGTGCAGCACCGAAGAGAAAAATATGTTTGGCTTAGCAAATCTCAACTAAAATTTATGAAATTTTAACAAAGACTATAACACTCATATACGTACAATATAAAAAAATTGGGGTCTCGAAGATAATGTTTGAAGTAAGAAAATATTTTTCAACTATGCTGGAGAGTATTTTCAAAACTGACCTGACGCGGTCTACTAAAACAGACATAACTTTTTCTCTAGATAATATTTTAAGGAAACTCAAATGAACACTATTAGAAGACTTTGATTTTACTCTAAAACATGCACCATATCCCAATTTATACACTTCTTAAGTAGGATGACATTATCTGAAAATTCAATTCAGCAATAATTAAACCTCATGCATAGTCAATCCAACACTTTTAAATTATAGTTGACATGCAATGTATATAAAAAATAAACTAAATAGACAATTAAAAATCTTAAAAGTGTCATCTAAGTGTTCATAAGATATTTACATAATTGGAAATTTACTAGAAAGTTAAAGAGCATTTCAAATCGTCGAGCCTTGCCACTATGTCAACCCACTGCCATGCCTTGAATTAACTTGTAAATTTAGTAGGGATGAGTACCGTAAATAATACTCAGTAGGAAAAACTAGAGTAAATGATAAAAAAAATATGTTTTCTAGAAATGCAAATTTTGGTTATTTGTGTCACCGTCAATTGCAAAGTGAATGGGTAATCTGGCAGCCTGCTTACCCGCAGATTTTGACAACCCATTTCAAGTAACAAAAATCATCTCTTCATCTCTTATTTGAACCACCAAATGATGCATCCATTTTCTCATGAGTAACACAATAACACGTTTAATGCAAATTGCAAACCAAAATTTCTACTTCACGTACAAAAGTGTTGAAAACACCCTACCTTAAATACTTGGAGTTTGAATACCCTTTTGCGTCCACTTTGAAATACAATAACACGTTTAATGCAAATCGAAAACAAATAATATTTATTTCACTTACAAAAGTGCTGAAAACACCCCACCTTAAATACTTGGAGTTTGAATACCCTTGTGTCCAATTTGTAATAAAATGCAGCATAATCCTAGCCTCCCCTTAGAAAATTTTCAGATTCAAAGTGCCATTGGTCTATGGAAAAATGGTAAAATAAGTTTGGGAGGGAAAACATGGCTTTTGAGGGTTGTAGGAGGTTATGGTTTTAAATTGCAAATGGGTGGTGGTTGGCAGTTAATTTAATGGGGGCTATTAAAGATAATTTGAGTGAGGAGGTTATGGCAAGTGAATGGTATGGGGTGCCTTAGTGGAGGAAAATCGTGAGTGAGAAGAATTCAAAATAGGAGGATTGAGTTTGAGATTGTTTGGTACAATATAATTGGTTTATTTAATTTTAAAAATTTAAGCACTTAACATAGACAACAATTAATAATAAGTGTGTCTGCACAAATAACGTAATCAAATCAAAATAAAAATTTGTCATTTAAAAGAAATTCGATACCTTACAATTTTCTTTTTTTAAAAAGTGCGCGAAACTTTACTATCGTGACCCAAAACTTTAAATTGAACTTTTAGGAAGTGATGTAGCGACGAATGAATATAATCTAAATTATTTTTCGATTTATAAAAGAAAATTTCTTTTAAAACGATACACAAGATTTTTATTTTTTTTTCTCGGTTGCTGCAATTGGTTTTCTTCAAATAATCAAAAACCCTCCCAATAGCCTTCCAGTGTTTACAATTGGATTGCTAGTAAACCGACTAAGTTTACTAATTGCAAATGTTATATTGGGTCTTGTACATTGTACAACATGCATTAGACTCTCGATAGCACTTGCATTCTCAAGTTGGGTAGCTCTTCCATCATTCTTTACAAGTTTCAAATTTGGATCAAATGGAGTATTAACCTTTTTAGTGTTCAAGTATTTGAACTCATTAATCACATTCTCAACATAATGTGAT
>CAIGRO010139351.1:0-13947 GCA_903798355.1 Fraxinus baroniana | reverse complement strand
TTTTTTTTTTTTTTTTTTTTTTTTTTTTTTTTTTTTTTTTTTTAGTTTTGGCCCATTTGATTTGGGTTGAGAGAGTTGGGCTTTTTTTAACCTGGTTCCTAAGTCCAAAATCACAATCTTCACTCATTTGTTTCTCCTTCTCCTTCTCTCTGCTCGCTGCCGGATGCATCTAGTGCCCTTGTAAAAATTTAATCCATATACCCCAACCCGGGAATTCATAATATTTATCGAGGTTTGAGGTACGCTTCCTCACTTTCTAGTTTTTCTTGTTCTAAATTTATAAGCATTTTTTGTTTTTGAATCATACGATGATGATCTTATGTTTCTGGGGGGTTTTTTTTATTGTGCTAATTTCTGTATATTTCTTGCATTCTTGTCTGTGTGTTTCCATTTTCTTGATGTTTTCATCATTATGCTAAATGTGAAATTCTTAATTTAGGGTTGGGTTGGGGTATGGAGTTGGAGAAATTAAGGTTGTGGGTTGGAGAAATTAAGGTTATTTGGTCATTTTCCTGTGTCTCTTGGCACGTTAGCACATATTTTCGAAGAGAAAAAAAGTTGAAAATCATGTTAGTTATGCGTAATTCTATGTATTAAACGTGCACGTAGTGTCTACTATATGATTCTTTTCGATTGACTTGTTTATATAGAAATGATTAACGTAGCCGACCTAAATTCTAGTTGTTTTGTTGGAGCTCTTTGGAAACTAATCATTTGTATGTAACATTCACAGCTCTTTCGTTGTTGAACACGCTTAGATCTTGGTCTTACAAAGTTCTACATGGTTGACATCGACTCGTAGATTCCAACTGCTTTCGATTCATTTTCTGAGGCAAAGGACTCAGGCGCGCCTGGAGCCAAGTAGTACGTGCATATTTAGTATATAATCTCTCTTGATCTATGACTCTATTTACATAGTTTTGATTGTCGAATTGATTACAAGAATAGGAACTGGATAGGGTTTTAATTGAGAAAAAACAAAAACCCAAATCCCATATTAGGGATTTTTGATGAATTTTATTTTATGTTGAACTTCTGATGTGTTTTTTGTCTGTGATTGGGAGAAGCTTGTCTGTGGAGTGATGTTTTAGTCATTTTTGGGGTTTCTTTTCCTCTAGTTATGGATTATGAATTTTATTTATTTGTTGCTTATCTTTTATATATATATATATATATATGTATGTATGTATGTATGTATGTATGTATGTGGAAACTCCTTGGGCTTATTCCCGATCCATGTCTCAGCGCCACCACCGCCCGAGCTGAACTTTTGTCCTGGGTCCATCCCTGTGCATTGTCTTATTTCGAATGATAAATGATTGGAGATGGAGAATATGTTTTTTGCCTCAAAATTTTGAATCTGTCACATATCTTTTTATGGTTTCCAATGTAAATCGTATTAAAAATAAAAAATAAAAAATTGATAGGGTTAATTTCACAAATATTCATTAAAGTGTGTGAAGTTTCAAAAAGATAATTAAATTATTTTTTAACTCATAAGTTACTAAAGTTGATAATTGTTTTGTTAATGGTCATACGATTTCACCATTGATCACCCATATTTACATTACTTTTAGGCCCGTTTGATAGACATGATTTTTCATATATTTTTCAACTTTTGCACTTGTTTGATAGTAAAATTTTCTCTGAAAATTTTTTCCCACCTTTCCACATTTTCCAACTTTTTGAGAAAAAACAATTCTTATTGTTTTGGTTGGTTTTGATTTCTTAGATTTTTTTTTTTTTTAGGTAATTGGAAAAAACTCTAGACACAATGATAAAAAAATTTATCACTTTTATTGACAATTTCCATGTAAAACAAAGTCAAATGAATAATGGTTGGTATGGTAATTTTTTTTTGACAATTGGAACAAATTCTAGATCTAATGGTAGAAAAAAAATTATTACTTTAATGGATAATTTCCATAAAAAACGAAGCCAAACGGAACCAAACTTTCAACATTTTTCATGTGAAAATTATACTAATCAAACACAGTTAATTATAATTCCCAATAAAATAATTTCTATGCAATTCAATTCCCTATAAAACACTTTCTTTCCACCCATTTTCCACCTTTACAATCAAACAGACCCTTAGAGAAAATTGTATTTAAGGTTTCTAACATTTTCGAACTTTTAAATGGATCTCTAACCTTCATATCTTGACAATACGGTCCTAAACCTTCAATTAATTTTGCAGACCAAATCATTGCAGGCTACATCAAATGGGGACTTTATCTTGCCAATACGGTCCTCAACCTTCAATTAATTAATTTTTTTTTTTTTTGTTATCTAGAATCGAGAATCAAACCGAAGCCATCGGTCTCAATTGTAGTACATGTTCATGTATTTAATTAAGATGAACCAAATTGAATCACTCGATTTGATTCGGTTTGAGTTCGATTCGAGAGTTTTGTATAGCTCTAATAAGGGTTATGTTGTCGTCTTTGCAAATAGATATATATATACACATCACGTACCATTCAATACCTATTTAATGTCTACTGTGATGGATTCTGATTGCAAAGACCTCTTCTCCTAGACTAACAAAAAGTTAGGGATTGTGGTGTCAAGATTTGAATGTTAGGAAGATATTTGCACTTTTAGCAAAAGTAGGAACTTCACTTGCAACTTCCCCACTTCTATTAACTGAGTTCTTACTTATCATTATTCATTAGTGAACATTAATTAACTTCAGTGATTTTATAGGTAAGAAAAATATTCTATAATCATTCTGAAATTTCACACATACTTCAGTGGCCATAAGTGAAAATAACCAAAATTTAAAAAATATTCGAAAAATAAAAACTAAACTGGACAATAAATATTAATTTTTTTTAATCCAGTCCAAACCCGCTCCTGCTTACCTCACCTCCCAAAAATTCTCAACATAATGTGGATGGTAACAATTTCGATTGGTGTATATCAAGTTTGACGTCTCGAATGACATTGTGTGAGTTGACAGTTTTTTGTACATTAATTTTAACAACTTTCTTTCCAATCAATTGTCAAATTTCCTACATGTAGGAGGGTGTCATCCAAGATATCAACCATGAATGTACAAATAACTTAATTGAGATAGTAATGACTGTCATAGTGTGATTCAAAGGAATTAAGGATTTTCACAGCTTAAGTTTCTTCAATGGATTTGTAAGCTCTTTCCATTTAGATAATGAAATTACTTTGATGATTCTGATTGCCAGGAAATCTGAGGAGAAATTGGAAAGCTGAAATAGAAGCATGTGAAGCCAACCAGGAGTCCTTTGTTACAAAGGAAAGTGGGGAGGGATGTGCGTTTGGGAGGCATTTTAAAAGAATTATGCTATTTGTACCCTTTGTGGTACACTTTGGTTTACCTGACCCCACCTCATTCCTCACATGGGATGGGTCCCACGTCCAATAAATGCGTGAGACCGACCTCCATGTGAGGGAGGAGATGGGGCCGGGAAAAAACATGTACTCCAAAGGGTACATGTAGCAATGTTAATTTTAAAATTGGATTATTCCCTAAGTACTAGAAAAGTTTCACAGGTTTTCTATAAGGTGCTGCTGTGGCAGCATCCTGTCCGTCTATTTTTTTTATTCCCATCTTTTAATAATATTTTGCCATGGGTTATCTTTGAAACAATTTTGTGAAAAAAATATGTACGGACGCATGATTCTTTAAAATTTTACTTTTACTTTCGTTTATTCTTTATTGCTTTTGTTTTTTATTTTAGTTCTTTTATTTTGTTTTTTGTTTTAACTTTATGCCAAAATCTAACTCTGTTTGATAGATTACAATTGGACTTTTAGAGTCCGTTTGATTGCAAAGGTGAAAAATGGGTGGAAAGAAAATGTTTTACCGGGAATTGAATTGTCTAAAAATTGTTTTATTGTGAATTGTAATTAATTGTGTTTGATTGGTACAATTTTTTACTTGAAAAATGTTGAAAGTTGGTTTCGTTTGACTTCGTTTTTTATGAAAATTGTCCATTAAAATGATAATTTTTTTCCATCATTGGGTCTAGAATTTGTTCCAATTACAAAAAAAAAAAAAAATCATACTGACTACCATTCGTTTGGCTTTGTTTTACATGAAAATTGTCAATAAAAGTGATACTTTATTTTTACCATTGTGTCTGGAATTTTTCCAATTGCAAAAATTAAAAAAAAAAAAGAACCTGGAAAATCAAAACCAACCAAAACAACAAGAATTCTTTTTCCTCAAAAAACTGGAAAATGTGGAAATGTGGAAAAAAATTTCAGGAAAATTTTTGCTATCAAACATGTGCAAAAGTTGGAAAATGGAAAAAATCCATGAAAAATCATGTCCATCAAACGGGGCCTTAGTATATTTTGATAAAAATTGATAATACATGTAATTTAAAAGTAGTGAATCCAATGAAATATCTGATTCATAATAATCATTGACTTTGACTTAAATTTTTATCAACTTTTAATCTACATCAAATTGGGACATTATTTTGGAAGAATGTATTCTGGAATAGAAGATTGATAGAAAATGTGTGGTTGAAAAAGAAGGAAAGTTATTGATGTGATGAAAAATATTATTTTATTAAAGAATATGTGGTTGAAAATGATTAAAAAAATGAGAATGAAAAAAATAAACAAGGGCTTAACTTGAGAAGAACAGTTCGATTTGATTTGATGCAGGTTCAGTCTGATTATGTGTGTTTGAGTTACATTATTTTGAAAGAATGATTCTGGAATGATAGATTGATGAAGAATGTGTGGTTGATAAAGAAAGAAAAGTTATTAATATGATAAAAATATTATTTTACTGAAAAATGTATGATTAAAAATGAGTAGAAAAATGAGAAGAGTCAATCCTATTAGAGTTTTGTCCGACCTTGGTCACCCGTGCTTCCTATATCCAAACTTGGCCGATCCAGGTCAGATTATGAATTTAAGCGCTTAGTTTTGAAATCTCCGAACACTCCCGCCAAAAATTTTCTCAGTCCCAATATTCCCATCAAATTTCCTTCATCTTTATTTTGTCTGAATCTCTTGAGTTGATTATTGTTCTGGGGATTTTCACTTCCGACTTGTATGTATACATTTGTTTTAATTATTGAATTGCCTGTATTTTTTTCGTAATTTACTTGTTTTTGGGCGCTTGTGCGCGCGCACACGCTGACACAAAAATGATATGCATTTCGTGTATGTATTAGTCTATATGTCTTGATTATATTTGTGAACCGGTTTGAGTGATTAGACGTGCACGTCATTTCTGAATTTTGATATACTTGCTGATTTGTAGATAAGCTGTTTGATGAATTGCTTCTAATGAAAATGCAGTAATAAGAGAACTACTGTTTGAGATTTAAGGAAAATGTACGGTAAAAAAGCCAGTGAGTTAGTGAAAGAATTTGTGAGCTGCGAACCTGGGCAGCTTACCACTTTCAATGTAAGTTTTTCTTACTTTTTTCGTTTATGGAGAGTATTGTTTTATGGTGCATTACACGAAAATGAAAAAAAAAAAATGTCTGTTCAATATTTTGTTTCTTTAGCTCCAGTAGCTTATGTGTAGAAGATAGGACCTACAAAATATTGTAGATACAATCAGATGTGGCCCAAGAGAAGGAAAAAATGAGAAGAATAAATATTTAAATGAATGGGGGATGGAAAAAAAAATTGATGTACATGGAATGAAGATTTAAAGCACCTTTGAGGCGTTGATAAACGATTTAAATTATAAACAAATATATATGAGTAGTGAATAAGTAAGTAGTACTTATAGGACCCTCGAAATGTGTGGATGCAAAGTGACTTGAGTGCTTATAATAAACATGAGCCAAACATATGCTTAAAGTCACTCCAATTTTCACGCATTCCACTTTCATTGTTGTGTTAAGTTGATAACTCTAGTACAAGCAGTAGATGAGCATTTTGAAGACAACCAACTATATATTACGAGATAAGTATACGTGAACTACACATTTACAAGATTCCCGAACATGATTTTGTGCTTGATTTTGCACTGCATATCATTTTAGGATTCTCATCTTATGGAAAAACTTGAATAACTGAACTTGGTCGATTGCTGAATTGAAAAACCCTTTCCAGGATGCCCAAGACATAACATTTACAAAAAATTCTGTAAAACTCAGTTTTCAAGGAACTGCATTAGTTGATTCCCGCTTGCACGAAGGAAATGAAAAATGATATAATGGCTGCAATGTTTTCCTTTTTGTTTGTGGAAAGGTGGGGGGAGGGGGATGAAGTGGAGACTTCATTTATATCATCAGTATTGGCCTCTTTCGTTGGATACTATTGTTCACGTCAGATGCAGAAACGACCTTTATTTTTCAAAATGAAGAAAATATCAGAACCATATATTGTAAACATTCCATCTACCTGGATGCATGGAATTTTGTATTTGCATTGTGTCACTTATACTAAAATCCTGTCAGTTTTTGCTCTGTTATGATATTTATGTAGTTAGGTCTCTGTGTGCTCAAACTTTGGGCTGGTCTAGTTATATTACTTGACATCATTGGTCTCTTTTCGTGCACAGAATGACCTATTCGCTCAAGTGATTGAAGAGTGTAATGGTCATCTCCTTCACCTTCAGCCCTTAATGAGGTAATTCTCTTCCTAATGTTCTCTGTATGCCCCACTCAACCTCCCCTTCTCTTCTTTCATTTAGCTTATTTTCTTTTCCATACTCTTCTCTCAACTTATTTTTTCCATTTGTTTTCACTGGTCATTTTATAGGAAATCGGTAATTGTCTAGCTCGCTTTTGTTGGGTGGTAATACCTCCCCATTATTAATACTTGAACTAGGAAAATGACAAGTCGTTGCCCAGTGTTGACAATTTGATTCGAGATTTATTCATTGCCTTGCAATTAATTTTGATGGGTAAAAGTTTGCCAATGTGACATTCACTTGAGTATATCATTTGAAGATCAAATTTACTTTGTCCAAGAATGACTGAGCCCACAGTAGGCATTTCGTCTCTGTTATCTTCGAAGTATCTAAATTTGACCAATTATTGAAGATATGTGTCACTCCATTTTTTTCTTTAGGTTAAAGTTATTTAATCTTTTCTTGACTTCAGTGACCTACTGACCTTCAAAACATCATGTTTACTTTGTCCAGTCATGATGGAGCCTAGTGCAAGCATTTCATTTCTATTATCCCTCCAGCATCTCGATGTTATGTAGAACTAAAGAGTGTGCATAATTCCATTTGTACTTTGTTTTTGTTTGTCATACCATCAACCCTTATATTGGTTATTTGACTCCATTTTTCTGCCGCTGGAAGCCTTTCTGTTGGTTGTTCTACTATATATTGAATATGGTGACCAGGTTTGTGAGCGTGAGGGTGGGGGTGGCTGTGATTATGGCTGCTAGTTCCATGCCAATGTTTTTTCTGATTTTATAGTAAACTCATTCAACTTGATAATATGACAGGAAAATACAAGAGTGTGAAAATAAGTTGAAAGATGATAGGAGACCAGAAGACGAAATGGCAATATCAGAAGACGAGAAGAGGAAATCAGAAGCTGAAAAGATATTCATCCAGACAGCTATGAAATCAGACCAGTTTGGTGCACTGATCCATCACCTCTCATTGGCCCGCAATAAGCGTTGTCTCATGGCTTATGTGTAACCAACATCTGCTCCATTTTTCTCTCTCGAGTAAAATCTTTCATACTATGGCTTGGCTCTGATCATTTCTTCACCGTGACTCTGTTCTATTGTTCTTTTGATTTTATAGATATAATCGAGCAGAAGTTATCAGAAGTTTGGGATGGGTGGTTGACTGTGTTCTTCCTGAAGAAATTGAAGAGAAACTCAGTAGCTCAGAGAAAGAATATTTCAAGAATCATGCTGCAACTCTACAAACATATATGTCAGAACTTGATCTTGATTTGACTGTGGTAATTAATTCTCTTCTCGCTTAATTTTCAGTGGTCCGGTTTTAAATTTGAGCAGTGTGCCAATTTTGATACTAGGTCATTATGATTCAATGTAGATCCCATCAACTATTCTGAAACTATCTTTTACTTGTATACTTCTGATGGAGTTTGATATACTTATTAGCTAGATAACATTGGAATTTTGTATGCAAGCTGAATTGATACTGTAGCATGCAATATATAAAATAAATCAGTAGTTTATTTTATCATAATCTCATAGGATCTAGTTCATTGCCATGCTGCAAACCTTTTCTTTTCTTTTTTTTTTTTTTTCAGAAGGAACTTCTGGTATTATTAGGTTGTGTCTTAGAATGACCCTCAATGTGCACTTGGAGTTTATATCTTCCTTTATCCCTTGAAGTTCAACTAGGCCGACGGCTTTAATAGCAAGCATTTTTACCATTCAAGAGAAGTTGATGGGAATGTAAGTTTCCTGACATGGTCTCCATTACAATCTTCAGGTTTAGGCAAGGAAATTTGTTCATTCCTATGAACTTTTTCATGTTTTTGACTTTATTTGGGGAAATCACCTCATTGAATCTTATTCAACTCTAGTCCGTGTGGATGGGTTCATTCTTGTTTCTTTACAGAGGAACGAAGTTTCTCTCTCTCTCTCTCTCTCTCACACACACACACACACACACACACACGAGCGCGCGCGAATGCACACAACCTTTTTTTTGTTGGAATTTGGATTCTGAAGCCTGAAGTGCATAATTAATGCATAATTTAAGACGTCAATGTACTGAATTTTTTCCTGAAGAGCTAGAAACTGTCTTCCACTTTGACTTGGCATCATTGATCTGGGATAGAGTCATTGCCAAAATACAATGACTTGCTTAATAGAAAAATTAATAAAGCATTTTTGGCTGATACCCAGTAGTATACAATTAGATTGTGATAGGATTCCAAGGGCAAATGGGTAGTTCAAGCAAAAAAGAAGAAAGGGATATTCAAGCCACAGATTCGCAAGGGGATAATTTGAGAATCTTCAGGAACAATTGCAGCCCGAATATAAATAAAGGGGGAGGGCCGTGTAGGATCCATTGAGGATTAGAGAGAAAAGTGGGGAGAGAGGCAGGTCTCTCGAAAATCTGCCAAACTTGTATATTGATCTGTTTAGAATTGAATTTCATATAGGCATCAACTAATATATAACAATGCCATCTTGTTACAAGTCTTAGGCCCGTTTAGCTGGGCTTCTACTTCTTGTAGAGGAGATTAATGAGGAAGTTACCTTAATTAGTGTTGAAAACTAGTTTCTAAAAGAGCTTTATCTTCCGGAAGAGCTGTTAGAGGAAGTCATATTGCGTCAACTTTTTCTAAAAGCTCTTGTAACTAGAAGAAACACCTTTAAGAAATTAACCAAACCGGTCCAAAACGAAGCTTTTGGGTTTCAAAAGCTCCTTTTGGCTTCTCAAAATCCATGCCAAACGGGCCCTTATTGTTGAGGGGAAAGTTTTAAGTGTTCATATTTCAATGTGAATACTGCTTCTCTTGTTTCTGAAGTAACTTTGGTAGGCTTTTAGTTTTCTCCTATGAAAACTAGCAGTTTTAAAGTTCAATTTGCATACTTTTAGCTTGTAATGACTAGGAATGTACAATTGCCAGAAAAGATATTTATTGATGGAAACCCAAATAGAATCAATTCAAGTTCTCTTTCTTCTCCACTCAACATTTCTTCAAAATGCAACTTTTGTACTTGATCTTTGTTGTCTTGAGGTAGGCACAATTTGATAACTTAGGGGGTTGTTGGGGAGCATTAGGTAGCTGAACAAGATAGAGTCAGTGCCTAAGTTTGAGAATATGTAGTACGAACGGGCAACCACAACATAATATTAGATAATTAAAATATCAATTAAATAATTTAAGGGTATGCAATTGTATGACATTGTAAAATGTGTTAACTCAAAGTATGTATAGTAAATGGCTAACCCAAATTTATTGATTAAAAGCGCTTTGAGGAAGTTCAATCAATTAAGCAAGAACATTAAGAATAAAATTATCCTAGTTATTAGTTAATTCCCACTCTCTTCATTGTTTTAGCAGCCAATGATGAGGCAGATGATTGCTTGTTCCCCACCTCGCCTTTAAGATGTAATATATGGAAGTTCCACTTTGCTCAGTTAGTACACTTGAGCAATGACTGAGTGAAAGGCCTCTCAACAAAAATGACTTCTGGATATGTTTTCCCCCTTGCTAGTTTCACGCGACCTCATCAAAATTTTCTCTAAGCTTGTTGATGCCTATAAGTAAGCTGTTCCTTTGTCCTTGGGAAACAAA
Source organism: Fraxinus baroniana (assembly GCA_903798355.1). NCBI lineage: Eukaryota > Viridiplantae > Streptophyta > Magnoliopsida > Lamiales > Oleaceae > Fraxinus > Fraxinus baroniana. The sequence goes on along the minus strand of CAIGRO010139351.1, from coordinate 3,736 downwards.
ATTTCAAAGAAAGGTGTAGATTCACGAGAAGTATCTTGAAGAAAGCATTAACAGAAACTGAGAACACTGGTGACTGGACTTCTATTGGAAACTTTGCACTTTCAGCTTTTGTGTGTTGCTTGTTTATCATGTTCTTGCCTCAATCGATTGCACAGGTTACCTGTAGGTGTCAGAGAAGGTATGAATTAGAGTTCCTCGGTCTATATTGGGTCTTAAACTGCATCAACCCTATGCAATGGTTGATGTCCACAGCATTCAAAATCTGCCCCCTGGGGTGCTAATTACGTCAGATACACTCCAAAAAAAATATCATTAAGAGTTTTTAGGGTAGATAGTTAGTACTTGACAGGAGGTTCATATGTTATGACACATTTTTTTGCCAAGTTCTGAAGCACTTGAAACAGTTATCTTGCCCTGTTTTAAAAAAAATATGCTTGAAAGGACATCTAAACACCATATGCTCTATGCACGGGACACTATTAACTTGATTGCTTTTTCTCAACATTGTTGATGTATTTATTTCTTTAAATGTTTCTTAAAACATGAAGACAATCACACCTTTTGTTTTCCAACACTGGGTTCAATATATCGGAAAACAAAAAATTGTGTTCAAGAATGCTTCCAAGCTGGAATTACCACTTTGATAAGAATTTATGTACCTTTTACTCGTGTGTTAATTTGATGTTATGAACCTTCATTTGCATTAGAATTGTTTTCCCATTTTATTTTTCTTTTGGAAGGGTGGTTTTATGCATGTTTGTCATGAGTTATAGTTTACATCTGGAATTCAATAATGTCAGAAGAACGTAGCGTAGGTAGCTAATTTTGTAAGGGTTCGACTTATTCATGTATAATGGTTTACAACTGAATTAATGTCATTCTAAGAAATCTCAATGGTACTGATGATTAGCATAAATGTCCTAGCAATTTTACTCTATTCATTTCTTTCCCAGGATATGGTTCCTCCCAAAGATCCATACATCAAGGTGAGGGTTCTCGATGATATTGGTGAGGTTGTGCTTAGTGATCAGGTAGCCAACCTAGCTCGTCATGCAATGTTGTTCCTGCGGAGAACTGATGCCGAGCAGTACATCTCTCAGGTTTTAACTCGCATCTGTCTACATGAAACAAATTCTTTTATAGTCCCCGGCTTTTGACATCTTCATTACTTTTTATTACCCCCAGGGCTTAATGGAAGAACTCAATGGTTGACTGGAATGTTGGAGGGTCCAGTGCGGTTGTAATAATAACATTCGAAAAGGTTCAATAACTATACAATGATTACGTATGAATAAACTAGTTATATAATGAAAGAGCATAATGAGCATCCGAGAATACTTCCTCTCCATGTCCTACTAGGGTTGATCATGAGAATACAGCTAGTTGAGAGGAAGAAATGCCTCGTACTGGAGTTCTTGTTTTAGAAAGCACTGTTAGAGAAGTTGCTGTTGAAGAATCAAATTTGGGTGCCGAGTATTTGTATTGTCAAAAGTATTAGTAAATTTGATAACTGATGGGCTACCATTGGGTAATCTTCATGTTAAATAAGCAAGCAGACTGAAGTAATGGTGCATCAGTTGATTGGATTCGAAGGTAAGTGTACTTATAATGTGGACCAAAGATGGAGTCACTTGTGTTCGAAATTTAGGGGAAAACCAAGTAAAAATGGTGTTAAAACCATAATTACACTATTCTTTGCCTATGTTTGGAAAACATTTTCAGGAAATTAAACTATTCAGTCGAAGTTAAATTTTATTTTAAACCCCCCACATTTAAAATTACTACTCATTATTATTCATGCATTTTGTGGTTTTCACTGCTATTCCTTTTAAAAATTTATTAACAATTTTTCCCGTATTTTCTTGCCTTCTTGTGAAATTAGGATGGTGATGGAAATATGGTCTTCGTTCAAAGGATTATTATTATTATTAAAAATAAATACATAAATAAATGGTGCGATAATAAAGTCATGTTAGTTCTTATTCAGCCTCTCAAGTGCCCTTGCCATCCCTACCCTCGCATCAAAGTGAGTTGACAGTTAAAATTTGCAATGGAATGCCCATAAAAGAAATGTTATTGGGATCTAACAAATTCACGTCTTTGGTCACCAAAAATGACCTCGAGCGTGTCCAATAAACATTGACGAGGAAACTAATCAGCAATTGGCTAGTAATCACGTTCGACTCAGTATGAAGGGTCACAGGAACGGACGCAGAACATAAAAGTTAGGGGGATCACAATTGAACTTACAAACAAGTTGGGAGATATTTTACACTCGAAAATTTACGTCCAAAAAAAATTATATCACATGTAATTTTGCATTTGAGAATTTACACGGGATATGACTTTTTCAGATGTAAAATTTCAAAATTTTTTGATGTCATATTACATATAAAGTTTCTTAATAAAATGATGAAAATTACATTGAGAAGTTTGTATCGTAAAAATAATAAATGTTAATGAAATAATTGATTTTTTTTTTGAAAAAAAATGCGAGTTAGACGTTTTTCTTTAAGACTCACGTTTAAGATATTTTTAACTATTTTTGATATCTATTTGGACTATTCGATATGCTCATAATGTAGTTTTCGAAATAAGCTTTGAGATGACATNATTTTTTTTTTTTTTTTTTGAAAAAATGTGAGTTAAGACTTTTTCTTTAAGATTTACGTTTAACGTATTTTTAATTATTTTCGATATCTATTTGGACTATTCGATATGCCCATAAGTTCTCGAAATAAGTTTTGAGATGACATAAGCAATTTGTAGATTTGATTAGCGTACAATCGTCGGAGAATTTTTAAAATTAGCATGTTATCGAAATTCAAATTTATTGTGATTTTGCCCATATTTGATGTAAATTAAAATCAACTTTTTAGTAAATTTTGATAAATGTTAAAACGGTTATGAATTCCATGAAATATTTTATTAAAATTAATTGTTCACTTTGACTATAAAATTTAGATTTCAATCGATACCAAACATGAATTTAAACAAAAAAAAAAAGTTGAGGGGAGGAGGGCGCGTGCCCCCCGGAACCCCCCCCCCCACCCTCCCCGGGTCCGCCCAGAAGGGACTAGGGCTTTGCATAGATAATCTAGAAGCGAACATCCCATCCCACTATACTATATTCGGCCAGACACACTTAAGGCAAGGACACCCAATTTTACGTCCACGTTGTGATTTTGTAGGGGATGTTCTTGAACACACACGATAATATCGATGAGGGTATAGAATTACTGAAGATGAGTTATGTACAAACACTAAAGAATTTTAATGAGGAAAGTGATTATCAAAAAAGTCAGGAGCTTACAAAAACTTACAAATGATAAAAATGAGGGTGACGAGATTAAATGATATATAGATTTTGTCACTTCCTCCTCTCTTTAGGTTGTGTACTTTGTTTTTTATTTTATTTTTTCAAGTAAGAATAAATACTTCCATCTTGTAATTTGCCTAAAGAAAAAATTAAGTCATTTTTAGATTTGACTAACAAAAGAAAATATATATATATATATATAATATTAAAACTTACTAATTTACTTCTAAGTAAATCTAGAAGTAATTTTTTTAAAGCTTAGAAAAACATGTACTTACAAATGATAAAAATGAGGGCGACGAGATTAAATGATATATAGATTTTGTCACATCCTCCTCTCTTTAGGTTGTGTACTTGCGTTCAAGTTCTTGCTAGCTATTGTTTTCATTTTGTTTAAGGCTGTTTGAAGGTTTTATT
>CAIGRO010139338.1:0-12056 GCA_903798355.1 Fraxinus baroniana | reverse complement strand
GGTTGAAAAAATCAAAGTTTCTGTCAACAACTTTATTCCAGCTTTTACAGGTGTATTATAATGTGCAATTATATGAAAATAGGTTTTTTAGGTCTAGAGTTCGAGTATCGCAAAAGAAGGAAAATACAGCACTAATTTTCGCTAGACTGTCGCCATGGATTGGCCAGCGTCAAAAGCAAAACCTCATTCGCTCTACTGTCGTCTTGCCTTCGCTTGAGCGTCAGTTTGTCTCTCAACTGTCACTGAGCCCTCACTCGAGCGACAATATTATACGAAAAAAATTTATTTCGTGATTTAAATGCTTTTTCCTCTATCCATTACTTTCCTAACCTACATATAAATACCAAAACACTTCTGAACGTGATTTTAAAAGGTTGAACATTGAGAGAGTTTCATCTTTGAGAGATTATCCATACTTTGTCTTTCAACCTTCGTCCATTGATATTGTTTTGGTGAGAAAAATATTATATTTAAAATCCAAATAACAAACCGTGCTTTCGTCCACATCTCTCAGAATTGCTGAAAATCGAAGGAAGTTGACTGGAATTCCAGTCGATGAAGAACATGGTGTTCTTCGTGATCCATACGAGATAGACGATTCCACAAGATTAGGAATGCTGCATGGTAGCATATTCCAGAAAAGTTTTGGGGATTGCAGCTAAAGATTGGTGCAGGGGAGTACAATATCTAGGAGAGCTGTATGAATTGTAGTCAGGAGATCAAATAGTATGTGTCGTCATCTTATCTGGTAGACTGTAAGTCTTTGAATCGTTTATAATGGCTTGACGGCAAAGTGCCCGACGTTTTTCCCAGTTAGGTTTCTCCGTGATCATACAAATGTGTTGATTTATTGCTTTATTTATTGTTTATATAAGGGAAAATTGCAGCCGAGGTGCCAAACATTTTAGTTTTTTGTAGACTTTGTCCAAATCTTTCATATGTACCACCCACGGTATCAAATATTTTAAAAAATTGTAGATCCGATCCTTACTGACAGATTATGTCTGTTTGACCACGAAAATTATTAGTTGACCCTAGAAATTAAAAATATAATTATAATTTCCATCAAATAGACAAGGCAATTTTAGGATTACCCACAATTTCCATTAAATAAGTTAAAAAAATGAATTCAAAATCCCAAAAATAATTTTAAAAAAGAAAACAATTGTTCATCTCCTTCCTTACCCCCACCCCACCATGGAAAATCAACCACCATCCACTCTTTTACCTCCGGAGAAGACTCGTTATCTGAGACCCACTCCGACTCGTACTCTTAGCCAGCGACCTCCCTGACGATAACCCCCACACAACTCTTTCTTTAACTTTGAGAAAAACCTTGTTTTTTTCTCCATTTTCCCTAACAAGACACTCAAAACACACACACAATGCAGTATACAAAAAANAGTGTTAAGGCAGAAAAGAGGAAGTTTTTCTCCACTCCATGTTTTTGTGAAAGTTGAACAAACAATATGAAAAATAGTTAATTAAATTCTTTATTTTGAATTTCAATTAGAGGAGGTTATGGCAGCTATTTGTAGTTACTGCTCATGCAACAAATTCAGCTTCAAATGTTGTGTTCTTTAAAAAAAAAAAAAAAAAAAAAAACATGGTTTCCTTATATCTATAAATACTCTCCTAAACTTCAGAGAGTAAAATACGAGCAATAAGCGAAAGTTATCTGCATTTTCCAGATACCAAAAAACAAAAGTATTCGCAAATCCCAAATGTGAGTATCAATATACGAAGGTAATGCGGCGTTTTAGATAGAGAAAGTGTTGGGCAATAGAGAGAAAATGTTAATGGGTAGTGTTGGTGTGCTAAACAAGGAAATTTTCAGTTATTGAAAATGTTTTGAACGCACAGTATGCATGGAGTGGCACGTCGAGCACCTAATACTAGAGGAGGATGGCGTTGGATTGTAGTAATAAGGCCGCGTTCGGAGTATATGGCGTGATACTGTGGGAGATGTGGTGATAGGACCAGTGGTGGCGGGATGGTGGTTGATTTTCCATGGGTTGGTGGGGAAGGGGGTGAGGAAGGAGATGAATGGTTGTTTTTTTTAAAATTATTTTTGGGATTTTTAATTCATTTTTTTAACTTATTTGATGGAAATTGTGTGTAATTCCGAAATTTTCCTTGTCTATTTGGTGGAAATTTTAAGTTATTTTTTTTAATTTCTGGGGTCAACTAACGATTTTCGTGGTCAAACGGACGGAAACCGTTAGTAAGGATTGGAGCTGTGATTTTTAAAGGGTTTGGTACCGTAAATGGTACAAATGAAAGATTTGGGCAAAATCTGCAAAAAATCGAAAGGTTTGGTACCTCGACTACAATTTTCCCTTTATATAATATACCTATTCACTCCCTCTAGGTATTGTTAGGGTGAAACTATGTAAATTTCAGAGACCTACATTTCAACTTTCTTGACGGAATGAAGTGTATTGTTTTTAGAATGTAGTTGAATGATTTTTGACGTTCATGTCTAGTTTTCAATTATTCTTTGGGAAAAAGTTTAGGTCCATTGTCATATATGAGCAGTTCATGTTATTTGTGTAAATACAGTTTTATTCTGTAGTAGACAGATAGTATGACTATAAGACACGTAATGTTTGAAATTTGTAAGGATCTTATCTTAAATTTGAGATGATGAACGATGGTACATGAATACCTTGAGTAGAATATGTTATCGAGTCACGTAGTTTGATAAATACGGATTGTGAATCAAGCACCGCATGAAATGGAGATCCATTGAATAAAATTAAATGAAATAGGTGATTCATATACATTAATTGTTTACAACTACCAATTTCAATTAATGTAAGTAAAGTACAACAAATCTAAGGTTAAATCTTTCATCAAGAACCTAGAAATCCTAGTTTCTTAAAACATCACACTCATGTCAATCAACCATTAACTACATTAGCATTGTGGTTGTTGAATAGCAATTGAGCAAACTTGCTTCCCTCCAAGATCTTATGTATAAAGGTCCTTACATGGGTAGTATTTTTCAAGTAAAAAATCTACTAGCTTACAATGTTGTAGATGTTCGTCTCCCTTATTTCCCATCATCACTAATTCAAAAGATGATGATGTGGATTTACACAATAGTAGAAAATCATTTCACCGATTCCTTTCTTGGACTTGAATTATGTTTCCAACCCGTGCTCTCCATTATTCAACAATGAATTTGAGGTTGATTTCGACTACATACTCCCTTACGAAGACGATGCAGGTAACAATGATTACATTCCTTACGTGCTGCCGCCTTATGTTATTGTTCTTAGTTCCAACAATGAGACGAAAGATAACAATTTCGACATGTCAAATGTGGATGATGCTTGGTGTAGGCGAAGGGCATTTAAAGTAATCAAATGTGTTCTATTTATGTTATAGTGTTCATGTGGAACATTATTTTTTGTCCAAGTGTGTAATCATATTTGAAAATTGTGTACAATCAATCATTTCATTGGATTGATGTAGTTTAGTATATACGATGGCCAGACGATTTTCAAGACCTACAATTCGACTATGTCTACTGAATCTATATTTGCTGTTGTGGCAATGGAGTGGATTTTTTTTTTTTAAATGTGCAACGATAATATAACATGATAATATTACACAAACAATATTATTTGGAACTACAATTTAAGTGATTGTGGTCTTTCGTCACTCCCATTCATCATGCACGTGCCCAATTTTAAATTGTCACTCATACCTGAAATGAAACAAAGGAAATGGTAGGCATTCTACACAAATTTAATACATCACAGTTTAAATGCATACACGCTCCTATGAACTTATTCTACCGAACAGTTATAAATTGGTTAGACGAAAAGTTATAATGTCTATCCCGATAGTTAATAAATATCGAGATTGACATTTGAACAATTTGTCTTGACAGTTAGCATTTGACGAGATCACATTTAAGTTGTGTGAAGGGAAAACATTTTTGATGAAACATTAAGTATGTTCATGAATGATTAACTACCAAATAATCAAATCTTGACAATGAATTTAAACAATCTATATTAAATAGGGAATAATTCAAAATTTTATAGAGAATATTGCTATACTTTGTCAAAATAGTTCACAAAACTAATCGAAATAAATGAATGAAGAATAATTTGCAAAATAACATGATCATATTGTATTTAAAATTACAAAATACTAAGTTATAACTTCTAAGATAAAAGTATTCAACAAATTGTAAATGCTAACGACAAAATGGAAGATGAATTTACTATGATTTCCTTCTTGATATTTCAATGGTGAAGAAGTAACAAACTTGTGTTTTTTGAGATAAAATATCACTTGATCTTCTAATCAAAATGTTATGAAATATATATATATATATTTTTGTTAATAATTATATAAGTAATTGTGTAATTACTTGATTCATGGGTATCTTTACAAGCTAAATATCAATGAAAAAGGAAACTAAAAGGGTAAATATGACTTTTTGCACCAAAAAAGATATTTTTGAGTACAACTTCAAGAAGTCTATAAAAGAGAGAGAAATTGAATTCTAGATCTAGATCATATAGGAATTTGATAAATCACATTACCACTTGGATGAAACCTGAATAACTTTCTAACCAAAACTTAGCTTGAGAGGACACATATTGTGTTATGCCTTGCTCGACCTATGATCTTATAGAATATTCTGTATACTTGAAATTAAAAGATAAAGATGACTAAATTCAAAATTGCTAAATAGAATGATGGTGCAGGACAAATTTCGTTTTGATAAATACTAGTTACAATACAAATTCATGACTATAGTTAATTACATCATAACAATGTTGAGCTTTTTATTAATAAAAATTGTACACCTAATAATTCAAATATATTTATTAATTTTTAATAGTAAATGGTATTGAAATAATTCAAAAAGTCAACCTTCATCTTTGACCCTTTTCTTCTCTACGTTAACTTCAAGCTTCTTTAAGTTACTAAAAAAAAAAAAGAGAAAAAGAAAATAATCAAAATATAACTACACACTTACAAGTAATGTACCTCGTCAGGTTCCGACTTACATTTAAAAATAGATTTATAATTTAGAAAATTATTTCATTAAATATAAAAAGATAAAAAAGGCTTTAGAATAGGAGGAGAAACCTCTTAATTCGAACCATTATAAAAGGGAAAGCGACTAGAGTTCGACACAGGGGACTCGATTAGCTTACCGTTGAGAAGTTAACGGAGATTTTTTCTTCACGTCATCTATCCCTACTTGCATATCTCCTGACACAGGAATATAAATTATTGTTAGTTTGCTAAGAGAGCATAAAAGAAAGATTATTCGGCAACATATCATACGCATACTGATCAACATTATTCGCAAAGCATGTGATGTTCATTTGCCCTTATTAAGCTGTCAGCTACTTTACCAATTTTATATTTATTCATTTTTTCTTGACCTCAGTCAAAGATATTCTAAGTATTTCATTCAAGACACGACACGTCTTATGAATATCATTTGTCCAATTTGTGCCTTCTAAGAATTCGGTGTTGAAGAAAAATAAATCTCAATTGTTTTAAATTTATATCGTAGTTAAGAAAGATAAGAACATGTTCTTGCATATTAGCTCTAGAAACCAAATCGAAATTTCGGACTCGATTGAAACAAATTAAAGTTTAGCATACCACTTAAAAGTTCGTTAAAAGTTAATTGACCACGGTTGAAGTTTTCCCGGTTTTGAACACAGTCACATTGGTCATAGATATCCCTACTATCATTGACAGGCCAGGCACAGAAATCTCAGCACAGTATCTGCAATAGCTAAGTTGGAATATATGTTATATGGTGCTTCACATGTTGTTACGTATACCCTAATTTCGACAATGAAGAGTAGCATAATCAGCAGCAAACAAAAAGATTAGCGTTTTTCTAGAATAATCTACTAATGCTATATTACTTTAAATTAAAGAGAGACACACTTACAAAAGTCAATTTTTTCCATGCCATCAGTATGACGTGAAGTTCATACACCTGCAAAAAAGCACGGAAAGGAGAAAAAGGCTATAAAGCAGATTAAACTTAATTCACACGTCATTTCACACGCACGTCGAATGGCATTTTTTTTTTCTTTTTTTACAAAATGCCAAAAAATAAAAATAAAATTCTAGTTTATAAAATTGGTTCCAAAAGATTATAACCCATCCCAAAATCCCATGTTTAGGCAAGCTCTAAATTTTAGTAAAATCTAAAATGTAATTCTAGTTCAACCCATAGCTACATTTATTCGTTTAAATATTGTCTTCATATGGCCCCTGACATGTACACTAAACTCATTTTATCATCCCCAATTTCGAACAAAATTAATAAATGAAAGATTTACGACCTTTGTCTACCTTGATCGAAATTAAGCTTTTCTCCTTTAATATCAAGCCAATATATAATTGAAATAGGATCTTTCAGATTTGAATGCGAGATCCTGAATTGAAAGAAATGCCACATAAATATGTTCTCCCAATCTAAGGTTTTATCCGTTGGATATGTTAGAAAGTCAACCTTGCACTCAGTTAAGTACTTGTAAACAAAACGAGGTATATATTGATTTAGTAAAAATTCTTGTGAGTCAAAATAAAGGGTTCTAAATTTAGAAATATGCTTAGTCCCTCTTTAATAGGCTAACATAATATTGGAATAGACGATAGAGTTCATGATTTGCTATCACTCATTTATGAAAAATTATCACCTATCATATATTCTGTACGTATAATTGTGGGCTTTTCCATCGGCAGTTGTACAACTTCTTTTTTCTTGTCATCTCCTTTCTTGCCTTCCTCTTTTTTGGGTTCTTATTTTTTCTTCTCTCTTGCCGGCCCGACCGTCATAATTTCTGTAAAACAGAGCCTCCTCAGTTTAGTCACCACCTTAACCGGATCTATGTCTCCGACTACTGTCAGCTTCTTGTCCTTCGCATCCATGGCAATAGATTCAACCCCTGAAAATTTAAGAAAAGGGAACTTATTAAATTTCGTGGTATTTATTGTTCTGATGTTTTGAGATCTGGATTTTCTTGAAATCTACAAATCAAATAAATCTTTCACTCGTAAAGTCCGTTTCATTATACGTACTGAAAAGGACCAGAATATGATTACCTGAGAGGCCAATGACTGTTTCCATGGCTTTTTGCTTGATTTTCTCATCGACATATTCCAATTTCAACACGACTTTGATCAAGATCTAAATTAGGAAACATTCACCATAAATTCAAGATTTAAAATACGATCATAATTATGCTCAAACAACATTAATTAAATGATTATGCATAAACAAAATACAGAAAAATCTAAATCATACCTTTAATGAACATATATTTTGGTATGCATGTGAGAAAGCATTTTAAAAGACTAAAGTCGAATAAATAGTGCAGCTAATATAAATGAGTTTTTTTTCTTAACAGATACTTTATGCCCAAGGGAAACTTTTACCTTGTGATAGACATGAACCACGAGGTCATCGTTCCCCAAGTCTTGTTGTTCCTGTAGTATTGAACTTGCTGAAATCTCAACAGCTGGCGGGCATCCATACAATTTAATTTCCTGAAGAGTTGTAATTTCTCCAATTCCAGACGGGATGCATCTTAATTTCTTGCAATCCCTAAGACATAGGCACTGAAGGATTGGGAAATGTGCTGCCTCGGCTTCCCAGAATTCAAAATCACTCGCTTCAACAAGCAGGAATTTTAATCGAGAAAATTCCCCTTCTTTTGTTTTCCATGCATTGCTTTCGAAGGCAACTTCTTTTAGTTTGAGAACTTCTAGATTAGGAAGAGAACCGACGACCAACATATTATTCGAAGAAATTCCACAACCTCTCAAAATCAACTTCTTCAGATTTGGTGGGAAAGCAAGGTTCTGAGGCAGAGGAACATTTTCCCCATCATAGGAAAGGACAACGCACTTAATACTTTCAAGTTGATGCATATGGACTAAATTCTCAAGACCGTAGAATGACAACTCAGTTTGAGTGTCACAACAGTAAGAAATTCCCAATGTCTTCAGATTCGGAATTATTTGAAGGGCATCCTGAGTGAATCTGAAATCTCTTACACCAGTAAGTGTTTGTAGGTTCGCATTTTGTGGACCATGAAAACGAAGCAAGACACCTTTATCGAACAAGAGATGCCTTAACTGTGGCATCTTCAAGAGTTCCGGTGGTAAGAACAATCTTTGAAGATCATAACTTTGATAAACAATCAAGGTCTGAAGATTGCAAAGTTTAGATATTGAGGCAGGAATCATGAATTTCTTACCGCCTAACAAAGCAATATACCTTAAATTAACAAGGTTTACTATTTCAATTGGAAACTCATAAAAATATATTTTGCTTGCTTCCAACACCCTGAGCAGTTGAAAACGTAGAGAGTTTGTCATATTTGTCACACCTGTGAAGTATAGAAGTGAACGGAAAGTAGAACGATATCTGTCTTCAATGTCATACCGCATTTTTCCATGAATACTTAGGTGACGGTGATTTTTCATGACTTCCGAAGGAATCTCAACTTCTTGATTGGCGATGTAAAGGAATTTTTCCTTCTCAGCTTTCTTCACGCACAGTTCTCTCATGATGTCATGCATGCTGCAGGTTTTGATTTCACCACCGTAAACTCGGTGACGAACCATAATTAGATTTCTATCAATAAGTTCTTCCAAATACCCTTTTGCCACTTCTTCCAAACTATTATGTGCAATTGGCTTTATAAATCCCTCAGCAACCCATAACCTGATAAGATGGGAGACATGGATCACATAATCTTCAGGGAAAACTCCCAAATAAAGGAAGCATGCTCTAAGACGATGAGGCAAGCGGTTGTAACTCCATGACAGTATCTCCATGAAATCATCATCATTTCCAGTTACTGCAGATTTTACATTTTCTGCAACATACTCCCAATTGGCTCGTGTCTTCTCTGCTTTGTAGAGGACACCACCAATGACAACGAGTGCAAGTGGAAGTCCTTTGCACTTTTCTGCTATCCTCTTCCCAATTTCCTCAAGTTCCGGAGGACAACATTCTTTCCCAAGTGCCTTCTGGCAGAGAAGATTCCAGCTTTGTTCGGAACTCAGAAATCTCAGACGGTGAATAGGGCTAGAAGAGGCCGCATAAACAGCGACACCGGATAGCCGAGTAGTCAAAATTATCCGACTTCCATTATTGTCTGGTGAATAGGGCTAGAAGAGTCCGCATAAACAGCGACACTGGATAGCCGAGTAGTCAAAATTATCCGACTTCCATTATTGTCATCCGGGAATATCCTTCTAAATTCATCTAAGACTTTGTCATCCCACACATCATCCATAACAATGAGATATCTATTGCCCTTCAAACATTGATATACTAGGTTTTTTAATTCATCCATTTCCTTTCGATTCATTTCACCAGTGAGGACTCCCATGGATTTTAGAAGGTCTGCAAGCAGTTTTCGCACATGATATTCCTGAGATAGAGTTGTCCAGGCCCGAATGTGGAAGTGATGTTCAATATAAGAATCATTGTAAATATTTCTAGCAAGTGTTGTCTTGCCAATGCCTCCCATCCCAACAATTGAAATTATTTTCAACCTAGAGGATGGCCCGACCAGTCGTTCTTTAATTTGGAGCAAGTCATCTTCGAATCCTACCATAGCATTCTTGTTAACGGAAGAAGATTTTGATGAAGTTTAGCACGCAATGATTTCCTTGGTTGCAGATCTTGTACGTCCCCTCCGTCCTTAGTCTTCACCACCTCTTCTCAAATAGAATCGAGATTGAAAAGATTGAGAAAATGATTTTGATTGAATGGACAAAAAAAAATTCTTCCTTAAATTGATGGCCACATTCTTTTCAAAAGATTAAGAAAATTCAACTTGTATGGTAATATAAATAAAACTAATTCAAGCAATAGATAAATAACAACTAACTACTAACAGTAAAGCGAATGTGATGAATTTTAACAAAGAAATGTACTTTAGTCAGTTTAGTCTTACCAATGCCTTCTATTCCACTAAGCGGATCCTTAATTTGCATCAAGCCATCAGCACTGGAACCTTCTATGTCGTTCATGGCCTTCATCTTCTCCACCTCTTCCGAAATGGAATCAATCTCCTTTATTACCTTCTGTAAGTCTTCATATTTCTCCTTAAAACTGTGACGCTCTAATTCCACGCACCTTTCAGAATTATGGAACACGGGAATCATAATTTGGAGTGCAGAAATTATTTCCCAAAAACAGCTGATAACTCCTTGAAATGCAGAATCCGATAGAATCGGTTTTGAGATATGCAATTCAATTATATCTTCTGCTTCATATGTTGCATCTCTGATTCTTGCTTCCAAACATGTAATTGATTCAGTATTTTTGTGAGAAGAATCTTCCAGAAAGGATAGCAAGAAGCTAAGCTTTTCATGGAGATATTTGATCTGATTCTCGTCATGAAACACTCGAATTTCATCGCGATAACCCAGGATTTGTTCTAGTGTTTGAGTAAGTGAAAGTAGAGCAGCATAAGCCATATCCAATAAGTTTCCAGGCACACAAACTCAAGATTCTTGATGAATATAACCTTGTTACTCATTTCGTTAATAACTATATTTATGCTCAATCAACCAAAATTTAGATAATTCCTTAAAATTAACTATTTTATAATAGCAACTTGGAATTCTTAATCAATTAAAAAAGCCATCATATGCAACTTGCTTATTTTATAGTTCAAAGACAACAGAATAACATATCATATTAAAATTAATATTGCAATCAAGTTGTCTACCAATTCGAAAAAAATAGTAAAATTACCTATTGTATAGTAGCAACTTGGAATTCTTAATCAATTATAAAAGCCATCATATGCAACTTGCTAGTTTTGTAATTCAAAGACAACGGAGTGATTCGTCAAAAACAATTAAGACTCGAGAAAACTAGTAAAATTATAGCAACTTGGGATTCTTAATCAATCAATCAAGACAATTGATTTTGAAGAAAAATCAATGTTTAAAAAGTATAAAACATGACTAGACGTGGAATCGAAGCTTCAAACATTACAAGCTTAAGTGAAACCTAGGAGTAAAAAAATCTTTTTAATATTTTTTTAAAATTTTAATCATTTTAAAAATCATTTAATAATTAAAATAATATATATCAAACATCTAAAATACTATATTTACTTAATAATTCATATAATTAGTTAATTATACAATTTCAAGTTTTTGAAATGCAAAATCTAGACTATTTTCATAGTTTTAATTTTCAACTAGACAATTCCTACTTAATAGATTCATAGGAACTTTATACATATTTTCGAAATTTTCAACAAAATAACAACTAACAACTCTCTAGATCATAATTACACATGTAGATAGTATTGTAGTTTAATCTTATTTGACTCTTTATCGAATAAAGCTATTTTTAACTTTTATATAGAAAATTTTTAAAAATTTGGAATTAAAGTCAAATAAAAAATTTAATAAAGTGCAGCTAGGGGAGACAAAAGAGATAAAGAAATTCAATCATTTAGGAATTGAAAACAAAAAAAAAAAATGCATTTTGCCCGAGCTTCAATCGTTTAGGCACGTAGCAATGCATTTTGCCCGAGTTTCAAGTCTAGACGTCGCCTAGTGACTTTTTTAGAACACTTAAAAACCATTTCCTGTCCTCTAAAATTTTGAACCTCAGTACTCATTTTTAAAATTAGATTAGATATTCAAAAAAATTTAAATCTTAGCACTCATTTTGTAAATTAGATCCGGCTGAAAAAATATGTCTAATGTGCTAAATCAACCAAAATTTAGATCATTCCCTAAATCTACATCACGTTTCGGCTGAAAAAATATATCTAATGTGCTAAATCAACCAAAATTAGATCATTCCCTAAATCTACATCACGTTTTATAATTTTCTTAAGGGCCAACCAAAACGAATCAGCACCCAAAACTAGAAGGTTCTCTTATGTTTTATAGCACAATAGCACATACAAATGAATCGAGCGAAGCTCCAATTTGTACCATAAAAGGACAGAGTCGAGGTTTAGAACTTCAAAATTGAGCATTTCTGATGAAGTGCATAAAGAGTT
>CAIGRO010139333.1:0-14274 GCA_903798355.1 Fraxinus baroniana | reverse complement strand
CATATTGAAGGGCAAAGCGGTCAGTTTGTCGACTTCAACAGATTGACGGTCAAACGGGGGTTACTTGTGGCATGGTAGTCGGAGGATATTGTTATTGAATCATAATTGGCTTCCATAATTTTCACTTGACTCAAGAGTGCAATCTCGATTTTTTGGTAAAGTAAGTCGGGATTAATAGATGTATCTCAATTGGTCAAGAGTTGACCCAATTAGAAGCATCTATTGGAGCTTGAATCTTGTGAGTCCGATTAGGTCTCTCTTTTGGCTCTAATAAAGGTGTGTGACTTAATTGATCTATTACAATAAAGTCCAAGGAAAATTGTGCAAATAAGAAACCCTAGTTGTGGATTATAATTATGTCCTTTAGGGAACATTTTTCAATGATTAGGTATTTGCCATTCTCCTAAAAGTGAGAAAAACACCTAAGGAGCACAAAGGAGAATGCCTAAGGGAGAAAGCACTTAACTAGACCATTAAAACTCCTTCAAGGTTATCATCTATTCCTTATGTGTGAGGATTTAAATAAAACTCCAATGATCTCGAAGTGTTTTCTAAGATCTGCCATGTATTTGGGTCTAATTTTCAAAGGAAAATTAATTTCCTCTTGTGAAGATTAAATACCAATTTCCAACATGTCAAACCAAAGAACAGTTGATTGTCTCAATTCTGAATTAGAAGAAAGTTTGAACCTATTGAATTTACCAAGTACTTCATATGTATTACCAACATGTATTGATAGTAAATATTATGATGGAAGAAAGTTTTTTAAAGAAAGTAAAGGCTTCTATGTCACCGCACGAAAAAGCTAAGCTTTTTATTTCAAAAATAAATATGGCGCTGGCGAGACTTAGTAAAACCAAGTTACTTTTTCTATTTAGATTAAAGTAGACAAAGAATGGATTTTATTTATTTGATATTACAGACAAGCTGTAACCTGAATTTAACAAAATGCTTCTCTTTAACAACTTTAATTGTCTCAGAAAATCATTAGTTGAATAGAATATAATTTTTCATAATTTATTTATTTGTTTATTGTTGTTATGCAAATGGTTTGCCGCTTCGAAACGGGATCCGTTGGAAGTTAACATTTTTTCTTCAACAGACACACCGATTCATAAGCATAATGTATATTAATAATATAATTTATTTATAAGCAAATCTAACTTCAATTTCAACATATTTTAATATAAATACAAATAGTACATAGCACATATGGGGGTGGGTTAAAATAAATAAATAAATAAATAAAATTCCATTCCGCGCTGTGCAGACACTCCCGTCCGCGTTGCGTGGAATAGAATTTTTTTTTAAAACCTACCCCCATGTGTTCTATGTATTGTTTCTATTTGTATTAAAATAGGTTGAAATTGAAGTTAAATTTGCTTATAAGTAAATTATATTATTAATATACATTATGCTTATGAATCAATGTATATGTTGGAGAAACACTGTTAATTTCCAACAGACTCCGTTTCAAAATGGCAAACCATTTGCGTAACAATAATAAACAAATAAATAAATTATGTGAAATTATATTATAGTCAAACTAATAGTTTTCTTCTACAATTGAAGTTGTTAAAGAGAATTTTTTTTGATAAATTCAGGTTACCAAATAAATAAATTATGTGAAATTATATTATAGTCAAACTAATAGTTTTCTTCTACAATTGAAGTTGTTAAAGAGAATTTTTTTGATAAATTCAGGTTACAACTTGTCTGTAATATCAAATAAATAAATTCCATTAGGAGAAGGAACTAGGATTTGCTACCACGGTTAATACTTAATCCTGCATGTGCAGGGTCTATTGTGTTATTTAAGACTCTATATTTCCAACTTCTTACAAGTGTTACAACCCCTATGATCACTCAATGGCTTGATGATTAGATCGGCTAACTAGTATGTAGAATTTACATTTGTTGCCTGAATAACTGTTATAAGAGAAATACCTAATTGGAAGTTTATAAACTAAGTCAAAATATACATATCCCAACTCCGATGACATATTTTTTAACCAAAAAAAATTACAAGTAGCATGAGCTTTTACTTGATACTTCAAATCTTTTAATCACCTTGGGGATTGCGTTCTTCTGCCTATTTTTCCGAAGATAGTTCTTTAGTGCAAGTGAATACATAGTATCATGATGTTTACCTTCTATCAAATGGAGATGTAGCCCAGTTGGCATCAATGCGCTTTTGAGATACTTAAAAAACATGCACCACAGTATCATTGACCATTCTTGGAAAAGTAAAAAATTGACTAACCACACAAAAAGATGTCTGGTCGACTATGAGATAGTTCAACTTTCCAATTAATCTAATATATCTTCCAGGATTATCATCTAATTCACCTTCATTACCTCAAGACAAATGGATCTATAGGAGTGTCAAATAAGTTTGGACACCCTAAATTCAAGTTTAGGAACATATCAACGACGTTCTTTCTCTGACACGGAGGGACCTAATAAATTAACATTACCACTTCAGCATCCAAAACCTTCCTCAACTGGCTTATTTTGGTTGTGTTTATCTAATCCCATGTTCATATTAGAGTGTGGCTTTATATGTCATCAATTTCTGTGACTAAAATATGAAATATGTACCTTACTTCATGTGCAAGGAAAACCTCAATCCCTAAAAGAATCTCACACAGATACAATGATGTTTAAGAATATGCTATTTAGAGTGAATTGAGTCATGAATTTTATTTACCTATTGTATGTCTAAATAATAAAGATTTAGGTGAAAATTTATCGAACTTTGAGAATAGTTCTATTACTATTCGACGCGCTAATATTACCTTAAAAATAACAGAGCCCGTGCATTGCACGAGCATAAGACTACTCTACAGAAAAGTGTAAAACTAATTGTCACTGCGAATTATAATTTGATTCCTAAGTAATTTGGTTTGCAATATTGGACGAGTGTCACGAGGCTAAAGAATCAATTTAGGGCGATGTAATCACTTTTTTAAAAGTTAGAGCTAGTAGGAAAAGCGTAGTCAATCAATATATAACTCATGACCAGGATCAGGAACACACTTGGAATGTTGGCCAACCCCCTTGACCAATAGTCACCACCATTGAATAGCGATGCACTACATCATTCTCATCACCTTGAGAGAATCGAACTTGGGATTTCGAGCTATGAGACCAATTGATGTAGGAAGGTACAACTACTTTTAACAAAAGCTATAGCTAATAGGTGAGGCGCAACTAATTCCTATATCACCTTGGATCAAAATCGGGAATCCACCTCAAACATTACTCGTTTGGACTTTACGTCATGGACTCCCTTCCAAAATAACCTCACCCTCATGCTCAAGTGATTCTCCATATCAGCAACATAATAGACCGAGATTGATTTTATCTTTTGTTCTTTATTAGTATCTGGTAGTTTATAATTCATCCTATCAAACAAGTTATGCATATTGTGTTATGTATATAATGTCTTATGGTGTTAGACAACCCAAGTTTATATACATTGCCTAAGTTTCAAACACGGAGTATCTATTTATGTTATTATTTTGTGCATTCAAAGAATATCTATTTATATTATTATTTTAGAGTCAATTAGTACTAAAACCTTGTTTGTAACCATTATTTTTAAAATATATTTTTCTTTCTTTTATTATCAACCACACATTATTCAATAAAATAATATTACGCGCAAATTCAAAATCTTTCCTTATTTTTTAACCGTACATTCTTCATCAAATCACTATTTCAAAATGTATCATTTGCCAAAAAAAAAGGGGGGGTGGGGGGTGGGGGGGGGGTCATACATGCTCTAAATAAGATCAAACAGTATACTTGGACCCTAACTTTTCAAGCACACATTTCATCAACTTCTATCAAAATCTATTAAAAATCTGATTTTAATTTGTACCAAACGAGGGCACGTTATATTTTAACCACTCTTTCTTCTTAGTATTACTCAATCTCAAAGAAATTAACATAGTGAATAAGATACGGACGAGCATCCCCGACATCTCAAATATGCCAGAAAGGTCCAGGGGTTCCATACGCTCGATGACAATAGTTCTTATCATTGAATGAATGAAGACAAGTATATATTATTATTCAATCCTAACATGAACCTGTCACAACTCATAAACTGTAGCCAAATTATCTCACACTCTTAAATGCTCTCAATTTGGTGGAATTGTGGAAATGATTGTTTCCATGCTGAAGAGGCAAACCTGCCTCACCTCATGAATTATATAATCAGGGAAATCAGCCAAGCACATTTGGACCAAGTGTTACATCTCCTAGCCGACTATATGTTAGTTTGCTCAGAATTTCAATACGATGATGTTGATACTTGAATTCGCTCGTATATCTTGAAATTGTAGAAAGTGGAATTCTATCGAGCACGTTTGGAATATAAGTTGATTACTTATAAATTTTTGGGCTCGCAATTTGTGTAGATCAATATGCACATAACCGTAGGTCCCACAATTATAACTTATAAGTCAAATGGACTTGCTTTTTTGTTAGCTCTCATACGTATCTTCATCTACCACTTTCTGTATGATCCACAACTTGCGTACACGTAAATTGTACGTGTAAACTCGTATTATATGTACGTACGCATGTATGTGGCTTCAAATTTCTTATACATGTAGTAGAGTACATTGTGCTGTATATAAATTTAATAAAGAAAGACGTGTAAAATATTTGTCCATTAACTTATTCAATTCGATCTCCAATTAATAGCAATTCTAATTTTGCTCCTATGAGTACTTCTACCCATGTATTTAGATCTAACGTTGTGTCTTTTTCAATCCCCAAAGCTGGTGGATGTAATAGTTTCCATGTTAAGGAGGGAAACATGGCCTGCAGATAGACAGATACTCATGTAATATAAATTCCTGCATTAATTATAGAGAAACTTATGGTTATTGCATGCCTTTCAAATGTAACAGAAAATAGTTATTTTTCGTGTTGAAATTATGTGACACTGGGATATTTCTTCACGTACTAGAGATATTATATAGAATATATATTTATTTATTTATTGAATTGTTTATGTTTAATTATTATTTGGAAAATAATCTTTTTCCTTGTGTATATTGATGTTGATTTGATATTGAAATGTTAATATTTAACAAGAGAAATCCTTGTCATACAGAGACGAAAAAATAAAGGGTAAAGACAAACACGTGGGGCTCACTTTTTAAATAATATTTAAATTAAGTGGGACCCACATCCCTGTGAGTCTTCTGTAGAGCCTCTGGAACAAAAATTCTGTACATTTAGCTTAATTGATTTAAAGACGTAGCTAATTTAAAAAAAAAAACAAAAAATCATTTTATCTAAAATTTGTACGGATCCCAGTAGCCAATTAAATTTGTCATAAAATTCTGACACTTTTCAAAAACAATGTTGTTTGACTTTGTCAACAAATAAAAGATCTGCCGAAAAAATGACCTTGTACAAAATCACATGTAAATCAAGGGTAAAAATAAAATCACAAATAAGAGAGAAATCGACGTTGGGCAATGTCATAATTGCACTTAGGAGTGAACCAATTGACTATATTTATCCAAGTACTTGACTTTTCAAACTTGAAAAATAGTAAATAAGAGATTGTTTAAGCTCCATGAAATAGGGGCTCAATAGTCAAATCGATATGACATCTCAATAAAAAAAATGATGAATTATCTTAGCCATTAATTATTTAGAGCTTGTTTGATAGAGATTAAAATCGGATTAAAATTGAAAAATTAGTCGTTATTGTTGACTTTTATTAGACGGGTGGGACCCAATAACGGTCATATTTTAAATTTNATAGAGATTAAAATTGAAAAATTAGCCGTTATTGTTGACTTTTATTAGACGGGTGGGACCTAATAACGGCCATATTTTCATTTTTATTTAGCTTTTAATTGTTACCAAACAGGGCCTTAAAGTGTTTTTAAAATCAATATATAAAAAATCGTCATCTCACAATGATGTCAAACTTGATGTACATATAAAATATTGAAAAATGATATTCTATCTATCCCATAAGAAAAATGATGTTTTTACCGTCATTTGTGGCAGCACACTAATTAATTAATTAGTAGGTCCTACACTAATTAGAGTGGACTGTAAATTTTACAATCCACTAATGACTGTAAGTGTAGCATTCTTCATCCCATAAAGATACATTTGCTTTTATTTTCTGTCTATCCCAAAATATAGGTCATTTTCCTTTTTAAGAGTATAGATAATTTTTTATTTTTCTAATATATTCATATTTTATGTGTCTTGTTATCTACAAATTTGAACTACTTATATTTAAATCATTATTTAATGTAATGGATATGTTAGAAAAAATATAAGAAAAAATTATATTTCTAACTATATTAATTACATTTCTTTAGTTAGCGTAAAAATGAAAGCGGGTTTACCATTGTGGGACAGATGGAGTATTATTTTGTTACTTGTACATAATATATTACATAATATGATGTGGGGGAAAAGATTGGATAAAAAAGTTGATTGTGTTTGAAATTATTAAATGATGGAGTGTCATGTGATATTTATGTAATCCATTATATAAATGTATTATAAAAATTTCAAGAACGTATGTGCTACAGTGAGCTGAGATTAAGAATATCTATAACAATTAAAATGTAAATATTGATGATCTGCGCCCAAGTCAAATTCATTTTTCAAAACTTTTTTACAATACGCCATGTTTGGTACGGATTAAAATCAGATTTTAATCTAAATAAAAGTCGAACAATCAATATTAGCCAGATCTTTCATGGATCTCACAACTTTTCAACCACACATTTCCAAAACTTCTATCACAATCTACTAAAGATCTAATTTTAATCCCCACCAAACCCCCTCGTAACATTAACATTTCGTCCCTCCAAAAAAATTGTCCCCTAACTAAATTTTCTAGCTCGGCTACTGTATCAACTTGACATTGGAATTTGAATTTAGAAATATTCTTAAATAGTGAAAATAAATTAATTAATTAAATTCGATGAAAGATCTACAAATTACTATAATTATTTTGTATAATTCCATTCTGAATTGACATGTGCTGACAATATTAAATTAGTTACTTGGTAATATCATAACACGTAATTTGGGAGGTTCGACATCATTTCACCTCTCTTGGGCACGAAACCTACGCCTAACGGCATTACATAAATCAGCTGCAATAAAATTTCCAAGAAAACCATAATAGTATTCACCCTTCAAAAAGGGGACACGACATTGTCCCTCCTAGTTGTCACCATGCTTACTTTTTATAGTAAAAAAATGTAGATGTTACTTTCAGAATAAATAACATAATTTTTATAACTTTAAATAATATAAGAAATTTTTGAATTATAAGTAATTTTTTTAAGCTTTGTCGAACATGGACTTATTATCTGAGACAATGGGAAAAATTGTCCCATTTTCTTGGAAAAAAGTTGTCAGCATCACAGTGGAAAAAAAAAAATTTAATAGGAAGTTTTTGAAAAGTTAATTAAATTAATCTTCCAGGTTAATAAGTATATATCTTCTTCCCAATAAATACCCCTCCAGGCTCCTGTTTTTTTGTTATTTTTATGACGAGTTCTTTTGGTTTTGTAAGTTGTATACATATAGATATTCACACGCCTCTCCCTCATCTCCTTTTAAGTTTCAATGCTAATGGCAAGTACAGTGGCGGAGCGTGGACGGATTATTTGGCGCATGCGGCTGCACTCCGCCTTTAGGACCGCCATGGCATGTGCCATAGTGGGTGGCACCACCCTCTACGGCCCAGAATCAGTCAGAACAAGAATAAAGTTTCCAGCTTTCTGTTACTTAACCACCATACTAATAGTGGGTGATGCCACACTTGGTGAAACACTCAGAGGCTTTTGGCATGCATTTTATGCTACAATCCAAGTGGTGCCGCTTTCGATGCTCAGCCTATGGTTGCTTGGCCCCGGCTTGCTATCCACCGGCGTGGCGGCTCTGGCGGTGGCGCTGTCGTCGTTCCTGGTGGCACTGCCGGAGTCGACACATTTGACGTCCAAACGGATCGCTTTCGGGCAGATTGTTGTGGTGTTTACCATTGTTTGTTACGATAGTACTACTGTTGGTTACATGCACCCTTTATATGTTGCATCAAGTACTGGCCTTGGTGCTATGGCTTCCGTTTTAGCCTTGTTGCTTCCATGCCCTTGGCTGGCCTGCTATGAGGTATGCTAACACTCGAAAACTTGAATTTGTGTACGTGAACACGCACACGTATTCTCACGCTCACTCTGATTTATTAACTATTAGGTTGAGATTGGCTCGCCGAATTAGGTTTTATAATGAATTTAGTAAAAATTAGAGTAAAAAAATCAATTTTTTGGCTTAAAAAATTGGAAACAGACATCCCCTATATTAAGGTGAATAGCCTCTTTTAGTAAAAAAATAAAATAAAATCATTTGAACTATCAAATGTGTAACGTAGTTCGGAGAGTGGAGATGTGTTTAGGTCGAATACGATAAAATAGTGTGGACTGGCATTAGTATGTGCTCTAATTTCATAGTGGAATACTTTATATGGTCTAATTTGACGCATCAAACAAAATTGTTTGTGCCCAATTATGGTGGGATATTTGTATTACAAATTGTGCTAATATTCTTAATGCCGACAGGTACACAAATTGTGCAGAGTATATGCTGAAAATGCTTCAGAGAGGATGAACCTCTATCTGAAGGCGTTCAGTGCCCCCAACAATCAAGCTAAAATGGAACTTATCTCTCAAGCCAAGCCATTTGCAGAAACCGGAAGCAAACTTTTGAATAGTATCGGAATCTTACAGGTAATTTGTCTGTAAGCCTAAATGGGACCTTAGGATAACAAAATGCGAGAATTATGATTTTTCGAATTACTTCTGATATTGCTATTTTCTTCAACAGCCGGGGATGCAGTGGGAGAGACCTTGCAGCAGATATTGGAAACCTGATTTCAATCCAGGAGTGAGATTACAACGCATGGAAATGCCAATGAGGGGAATAGAGAATGCTCTGATTTCTTCTCCAGCCTTTCCGGTGGGTGGGGTTGATCAAGAAGAGCTCTCTAAGGTCATACAAGGTGTGTCGACACGCCTTGGTCTGAAAACAGAGCAGGCTAGATGCGTCTTTCCTTTCAATTCGATGACAGCACCTGAATCAGGAGTGTTGATGGAAAAGATTCTCTTGCCACTTGAATCAATTTCCACAATGAAAGATTCGGTCTTTTTCTTCTTCTCCTGCATAGAAATGTTCTTGGATGATTCAACTGCGAGACGAAAACCCGAGTCTCCATTAGATACTCGCATATCCCCTGGAGAAGTTCAAACTCAACAAGACCCTGCAGTGTTTGCCAGCAGAAAGGCCTTCAGAAGTTGGATCACGAAGCTCGTGGACAAAGAAAGATTCGTTTTTGCATTCAAGTGTTCACTTTCCTTGGGACTGGCTGTGTTATTTGGTTTGATGTTTAACAAAGAAAATGGGTGCTGGTCAGGTCTCACAATTGCCATCAGTTTTGTAACAAGAAGACATGCAGTGTTCACGATGGCAAATACCAGAGCACAAGGGACTGCAATTGGATCTGTCTATGGCGTTCTCTGTTGCTTTCTTCTCCAAAACTATGCAGAGTTACGGTTCTTAGCTCTTGTTCCTTGGATCATTTTTACCGGCTTTCTTAGGCACAGTCGTATGTATGGCCAAACAGGAGGAACATCATCTGCCATAGGAGCAGCATTGATACTGGGAAGAAAAAATTACGGGACTCCAAATGAATTCGCCATTATCAGACTCACTGAGGTTCTCATTGGGCTGTCGTGTTTCATTGTCGTAGAGATTTTTATGCAGCCAACCAGAGCAGCCACTCTTGCAAAGAGTCATCTACATCAAAGCCTGATCACACTTCAAGATTGCATAAAACATATAGGTTTGTATTGCGGGCAAAAAGACCAGCCATCTTCCAAATTTCACGAATTTATAGAGAAGCATGAAAACCTGAAATCCCTTGTCGGTGAGCTGGAGAGATCCATAGCAGATGCAGAGTCAGAACCTGATTTCTGGTATTTGCCCTTTCGTAGTTCTTGCTACCAGAAGCTCGTTGGATCTTTGTCAAATATAGTGGATGTGCTGTACTTCATCACCTACAATTTGAAAATACTTTCAGAACTACCAGAGAGTTGCAGTTTTGCTCTGGGGGAACTTCATGAGCATTTAAATAATGCTATGGGACATTTCGAGGAAACTTTAAGCTCGTCGCTGCGATGTCTTGAAAAGGCCACTTTGAGAGAGTCATCTGTAGTCTCTAAAGAACCTGATGAGAAAACAATCGAAGACCTAGAGGAGGGAAAACTCCAAAATCAAAACGCGTTAAGTGATTCGATTATGAAAGATGGAGAGGTGCACAAGATTCTAAGGTATACTAAGGATGCTGAAATGGAGGATAATGAAGGCAAGAAAGAGCTTAGAGGAAGAATGGTTCTTTGTTCGGGTGCCTTGGGTTTTTGCATCAGTATTTTGAGGAAAGAACTACAAGATTTTGAGATAGGCATAAAGGAGCTAGCCCAATGGGAGTATCATTCAAGGCAATAGAAACTTCGACGATTTTTTCAGGAGACTTTAATGTAACACCAACGCAAAGGTAAATAGGGTGGCAGCGGTGATGACTATAGCCAAATAATGATTTATCACTAATTATTATAGTAGTACAGAATACAGATAGCTAATGGCTCTTCAGTGGCACGAGGTATGCACAAAGTTAGACTGTCATGTACAAAAATAGCATGTATGCCCTTGATATCAGAAGAAACTTGTGAAACATTAAAGAAGCACAAAACAAAGAAAAAATCTTATACAGAGGGGAAAATTTTTTTGCTCTGAAAAATTATCTCCAGGATTATTATCTAATGCACTAGCAGTTAATCTTAATCGCTGTCCGGGCAAAGATCTTACTACATCAAATACATATTTGTTAATAGAAATAATGAAAACGTCAACAAAACCTAGTTGACATCACACAAATACAACAGATGGATGCCAAAAAAGCTCCTCAATTGCCTTCAAATTTCAGGTAAGCCACCACCAAAATAAGAAGCACCATCACAAATATAAAGATACCAGGAAGAGGAAAATGCCATTTTCTTTTTAAAATAGCATTGATTTGACAGCAAGATGAAAGATGTTCAACTTTTTAGTTTTTGGTCAAAAAAGCTTCTTTCTACTTAAAAGTTGGCAAAGTATCTACTCACTAAAAGTAGTCTTCCAACCAAAGCGTCATTTCACTCAACCAACAAATTGCCCAACTCGACCTCCTTTTTATCATAAACAACAGCATCCAAGAAAGTTGATGCCATGGATTCTCAAAACAAAAGGTGCTCCCACACATTCATCTATCATTTCTCAAACACAGCGTTCAAAGAAAAAAACATCATTTTAATCTAGAGAGACGAATTGTGTTTTTGATTTATTTTCACATTGAATTCCTACAGTATAGCAATCCGTGCAATTGTTCCAACGGTGTAGAAATTCAAAGCAGGAATCAATCCAATACATTCATCTGCTTCAACAATTTAAACTAAAATTATGAGTTTTTTTATTCCAAATCAATAGAAGTGATTTCCCACAGCATTCCTGATATTACAGCACAATGAGTTGAGAACTTGAGATAATTAGTTCATGACCAACAAAAGAATGAATCGCAAAAACTAACGAATAAATGGATTTCTCTAATTTCAAGGATTTACATATACAATTTCGTTTGATTAACAATAAAGACTCTGAACAGAAACTCAAAAATAAAAAACCCAGATTCCGATCGTCAAATGTAAAACCACTGGTGAATGAGAATCTTACACGATGGCTACAGGTGATGCGTTGTAGACGAATGATTTTCGATCCGAGATATTTTGATTTCGCAGCTGCTACGCCGGTTACGAAGAGTGAAGGAAATACGTCGTCGTTTGGGATGGACATATACAGAAGAAGAAATAAAAAAAGGCAACATGCAAAATTTTTGTGGCTGCTGGGATTCGAGCCCAGGTCTCCACGGCCACAACGTGGAATTCTTACCACTAAACTACAGCCACAAGTGTTCCCGCATCTGCTCATTAAATATATATTATAAAATGCTTTGGACAAAATAATTAAAACAAATAGTTGAGAGAGAAGAAAAAAAAAAATCTTGACCTTCTAAATGGATATTTATTAATAGTTATTAGAGATGAGATGCGAATCGAAGTTGTAGAAATGTACAATTTCATCCACACGCTATTCCTTCCCTAATAATGTTATTTCACTTTAATCACCAAATTTATTTTTTCAAATTAGTGAGTTTGTTTCAATAAATTAATCACTCTATCTCCTTCTATCAAATACACTATCAGGAATACGCGACATGTCAAGTTGATTTGGAGTACAATTGTACCGATATGTTAACAGATTGTGTTAGAACAAACCTTCGAGATTACAGCGCATAGCAGTTGCAGAAGTTGGATTGTTACAAAATTAATGAGATGATGAACTTTTAAATTTCATGGCACTTTACGAAGTCACTTTCCTTGAGGCGTTTGCCTTCATTATACCGTTGATGCACACTTAAAAGCAAATACAACTCAAGGATGGAATCAAATATGTTGTTTGTATCGTGCACTAACAAAAACAATAGAACACTACAAAGCAAAGAAGCCGTATACTCGAGGTTATATTTTGTCTTTCGAAAATGACAAAAGACAAACAAACTTCGAAAATAATGGAATCAAAAAATATGTGAACAAAGAAGGAGAATATCATTTTCATAATTTTAATCGGAAGACGTTGAATCTATTTATGGATTTCACTTGTAACTTTTCAAAAAATTGTAACATTTCATCAATTTAGCTACGTCCAGACCTTTTTTCATTGTTGATTATTGATGAAAAATAAAGTTAAAGTCAACAGAAATTATTTGAGGATTTTTCCCCGGAGAATCAAGCTTTATTTTGAACATTTGTAATTTCATGAAATTGGTCAAACAATTGTTGGTTCGTATAAAGGTTTAAGGGATGTTGAATCTAGAGTTGATGTATAACACCTCGAAGAGTCATTATAGTCGTTAATCTTAAATTTGAGACCTTAATATGAGATGTTGAAAGTTAGGGGACCAAATTGACGACTTTCCATAGTTTGAAGGACCCTATGTGCACTTTTTGAATTTCAAAGTTTGGTAAAGAAATGATCTTAGAATTATCTTTTTGTCTTACCTTCCAGTATCAGCATGTTATATGTATTACATCTTATTTAAAGTGCTATGAATGATACGATATCGGTTTTCTTTCTTTAACTGAAAATTTCTGTTTATGTCCTTACATTTAACTGAAAATTTCTGTTTATGTCCTTGAAGTGATTCAATACTTTGCAGGAAGATTGCCTATGCCTAACATGGAATTTTGGCGCAATCAGAGGGCGATTTATGATGTGGTTCGTCATGACTCTCAGGAAAATTTTTCTAGCATCTAATTCTCTCTCTCTCTCTCTCATCTAGGCGCTTTATGATGTGGTTCGTCATGAATTGTGTGCGCACGTGTGTATTGCTTTGTTCCATAGATTAGATCCAGTTATGCAATTGGCAACAAGCACATATCTTTTGAGTATGCAACTAAATATGTCTAGTGAGTTTGTAGTTGAAATTTGTTGGGTGGGTTTCTCTCTTATGAGTTTCGATATTAGCTGGTAAAACAAAAATAAAATAGAAATGTTTTGCTCACCTAATACAAGTATGCGACTTTTTACAACCTTGGTTATGGCACATTTACCTAACTTCATAAGTGGTTCGTGGTTGGCATTTATGGTCTCCAAGTGGGGTTCTCAATTGTTATGTTCTTAAGGGACGTTTGATGGATATTATTGAGAAAAGAATGTATTTTAAATAGTATATGATGAAAAATATGTGATTAAAAAGTAAGGGAAAGTTATTGATATGATGAAAAATATATGGTTGAAAATGAGTTTTGAAAAAATGTGTATCAAACAGAGACTTAATTTAGTAAGTTTGACAAGTTTTGGGTGGCATCACTCGAGAGTCGTGTTTCTTGCTTATTTTTAATGTGAAACATCTACTGTTTATTTTAGCAATGTGTGTGTTCTAATTGTTAAGATTAAATTTGCATCCGGTGAATTTTCGTGTCTTTTTTAATATGAGAAAATCTCTAATGTCCAAAGTAACACTAAATGTGTACATTTTTCATGATCGTACTATTACAGGAATTGGGGGTAGCCTGCGCCTAGAGTAGCAGCCAAAAATTGCAGTGAATAAAATTTCCAAAA
>CAIGRO010139312.1:0-13852 GCA_903798355.1 Fraxinus baroniana | reverse complement strand
GAGGGAGGGAGAGGGAACATGAATATGTAACATGTTAATCGTTAATATTCGATATTTCCAGTTAATTATGAACCATTGAAACAAGTCGTTCACCATCGTCATCGCAAATATTTGTCCATCTTTGATAGAGATTAAAATCAAATTTTTAACATAGTTTAATAAAAGTTGATGAATGTATAATTGAAAAATTGTAAATCCCATAAAATGTGTGGTCAGAAGCCCTACATTGAGTAATGCTATCCTACAGGGTGGCATTACTCAATGTTATATGCTTTATCTGTACTTAATGACAGGAACGAAATTCAAGGTAGCGTCCCACATGCTCAAAGTCAATTTATGAAGCTTCAATTAGAACCTCACCGCCTACTCTTTGAATAAAATTTGTAAGATGGTTATTTTGGATGGTGTCAGTGTTTGTATCACGTGCTCCATTTGAAAAAAAATTAAACGGTAGTTGGATCTTTAATTAAGTATTCAAATAAGGGATAAATCTATTCTCATCAAATTCTACTATCATAATATTGATCGACAAAAAGTACAATTAGAGTATATGAATTGCTAAACATGTATGTTTACCACCACCAACTCATCATCTATTACAAATATACGCACTATTTAACATATTACGTGAGCTCTAACATTAACCTCGAAATTCGTTGGTCGAGGTGTAATAAGCATTTCATCTTAGCGTTCATATCTCGTAATCAAAAATGGAATTATATCCATACAGACCGTATAATTACTTGATGAGTCAATAATGTGAAGTTTGTAGTCCTTCAAAAAGTACCATATCGTTCCAAATCAAAATCGTTTGATCAATATATATCGTGCAATCTAATAATTCAAAGACAGTATGTGCGTCATTTCTTCATGCCCCTAAATCAACAAATAGATGGATGAGATAGTGATAGCCCATTAATTGGAAGGCAACATGAACCATGACCGTCAAAGTTTGAGATGCATATGTATAGTACACATGTACCTATAATGTGACAAATATGTCCCAAGAGGAGAAAAAGTCGTGTCCATTACTTTCTATTGGACAGTCACGCTCACGCAATTGGCTTAAATTTTTCCTAGTAAACATTATTACTCGTGTTAATCTAGTAGTCATCAAAGTCACAAATCAATTCATATCTATTGCCAGTCTTGCTTTAATCTGTAAGGGTGCTATTTGGAGGTGTTTAGTTCATTAACTTGCTTCAATAGTTATTAATAGCCTATTTGGTACGGTTTAAAATTCAATTAAAATTGAAAATATGGTCGTTATTGGGTCTCACCAGTCTAATAAAAATCAACAATAACAACTATATTTTCAATTTTAATCTGATTTTAATCTCTACCAAACACCCTATAACTTCTGATGGAATTGACAATCAGATAAATCGAAACCTATTTCGATCTAATCAATATAATTAGATAAATGCACAATTGAACCGTCATTGGTCCGTTTGAATCGACCGGGTTTTTCTCAAACCCAATGAACCAGTTGTTACCAGTCAGTTTTTCGCAAAATTTAAAATTTTATTTTTTGTAAATTCACAGAACGTGTATACATAATTTCAAACAAAAGGACCTCGTGCTTGCAAAGTCATTCTTTTCATCTAGGAAATCCCATTATCTGATACAATACTCACTTTTAGATTATATTTTTCAAAAACACTTTAAATATTTATTTGTATTTAAATTATGTGAAAAAATATTTTTAATGATATAGAAATGGAAGATCGCGTAATATTAAAAACTTATAGATTTTATATTTAAATTTTAAAATGAGAAAATTTGAGATTTTATATATTTCAATTAATAAATGAATTTTTAATTTAGAATCTATTTTAAATTTTAAATTTATAGTCAATCCAAACCTTTTTCAAAAAATAAAATAAAAATTCACCCTACAATGATTCGTCGGTTGAATCAGTGAAATGCTAAGATGGTTTTTTTTGACCAAGTCAATGATTGAGTTGGATATGATAATTATGTTTGTTAATCAAAATTTAAGATTAAATTATATAATTAATAATCAAAACCACTTTAAAGACTTTAGTTAAAAAGTGTACTCCTTTTGTCCCATTAAAAAAATGTTATTATTTTTTAAAAATGAAAATAAACCTATTCTTGTGGGGCGCAAAAAATATAACGTATCATATTTGATAGTTATTATTGAAAAAAAATGTATTTTAAATGGTGATATGATGAGAAATATGTGGTTAAAAAGTAAGGAAAAGTTATTATTGTGATATAAAATATTATTTTATTAAAGAATACGTGATTGAAAATGAGCTTTTAAAGAATATATTTTGAAAAAATGTATACCAAACAAGGCTTAGAGCTTGTTTAGTGCACATTTTGAGAGTAATAATGCATTTTTACTATTGAGGTGATGGAGAATATATGATTGAAAATGAAGGAAATGTTGTTGATGTGATGAAATATATTATTTTATTGAAAAATATAATTAAAAATATATAGAAGAATAAAAATGAGAAAAATAATGTGATTCAAAACAGAAGCTTAATATAAATTTTGCTCTGCTCCAACGGTGCCTGCATAAATTAATACTCCGCGCTGGCAACCCCAATTCATTCAACCTTTTTCCTATATTTTTTTACTCACTAAAGACACTCGACAAATCAACTCCTAATACCAGTTTTTTGAACGTTATTTTCACCTAATTAAATTAATTTCAGCTTTCATTGACTACTTCTACTTGCATACCGTTGAACCCATCTTTGTAATAATTATATGATTGAGACTTAATTAGTACAATATTAATCATGTTCAGCGTAATTAGTAAAAAATTAATCTGTCACTGCCATTAATTCTTCAGAATAAAATAAATGACACAGAAGGGAAAAAGGGTGGAAAATTTTAATTCAATGAAATCTGAAAGTGGGCCCCCACCCCCACTACTCTGCTATAAATTCATCTTTTTCCTTATTTTCACTTCAGCATTAGCTTCAGCCTTCACTCCATCTATCAACTTTTACACTTTCTCAACTAATTAATTCAACGCACACAAAGGAGCCATTTTACTGTGTGAAGTTTCTTGCAAAGTTACAAATCAAGAAACGAAAAGAGAGAAATTCTTAGCCTTTTTCATAGATTGAAAGAACAAGAACGAGAATGGTAGACGTCGACAGGAGGATGACCGGTTTAAATCCGGCTCACATGGCCGGCCTACGCCGCCTTTCCGCCAGAGCCGCCGCCTCCGCTCCCTCCACCCCACTACCGCCGCGCAACAGTCTTCTGTCCTTCAGTTCCTTAGCAGATAAAGTCATCAACCATCTCAAGAATTCGGGCATCCAAGTCCGGCAGGGGTTATCCGAAGCGGAATTTGCGTTAGCGGAAGCGGAGTTTGGGTTCGCCTTCCCGCCGGACCTCAAAGCTGTGCTATCGGCTGGTTTGCCTCTAGGACCTGGCTTCCCCGACTGGCGCTCGTCTGGTTCTGCTCGCCTGCAACTCCGCGCCTCCATTGACCTATCAATCGCCTCCATTACCTTTCACATAGCACGGAATGCTTTGTGGTCCAAGACCTGGGGTCCGCGCCCATCCGATCCGGAAAAAGCCCTTAAAATAGCACGAAACGCACTCAAACGGGCCCCTCTTCTGATACCCGTTTTTAACCATTGTTACATTCCTTGCAACCCATGTTTAGCTGGAAACCCCATATTCTATGTCGACGAAAACAGAATTTTCTGCTGTGGGTTTGATTTATCAGACTTTTTCGACAGAGAATCTTCACTGTTTCAACGCCCAGAACCGAATATTCTCTCCAAGCAACGGTCAATGAGTGAAAAATCAGGCGGTTCATCAACAAATTTTTCAAGAAGAAGTCTAGATACAGTTTTCGGCGGAAGAACTCCAAGATGGGTGGAGTTCTGGAGTGACGCAGCAATAGATCGCCGTCGAAGGAACTCAAATTCGTCATCCTCGTCTTCATCATCACCAGAAAGGTACTTCGAAATGCCAAGATCCAAGATCCCCAATTGGGTTGAGGAATACGTGACTCAAATTGGATCAGTCCTCAAAGAAGGCGGGTGGGCTGAAGCAGACGTCTCAGAAATTGTACACGTGTCAGCATCCGGGTTCTTCGAAGGCGAGATGGTGATGTTGGATAATCAAGCGGTACTTGATGCTATGTTACTGAAAGCGGATAAATATTCCGATTTGCTCCAGAAATCGGGGTGGAGCTCGGAGGAGGTTTCAGATGCATTAGGGTTTGATTTCAGACGAGAAAAGGAGAAGAAACCGGTAAAAAAGTTGTCACCGGAGTTGGTCGAAAGAATCGGTAAACTGGCTGAGTCGGTCACCGCACGATCATAATTAACGGATTCTTTCCCTCTTTCCTTCATTTTTAGTTTTCAAAGTTTTGTTGTACTCTGTAAAACGGGATGGTATAGAAAACGTTAAGAAAATTGATTACTATACACATAACTCAGTCAAATTAGAAAAATTATACTAATTTGGGTACGTACTTAGCAAATATTTATTCATTTTAATTTTGATGTTTTTGGGTTTTTAACGTGACTGAACGGAAGTCGAGGATTGTCCAAGCCCCATTTGTTGCGTTTGAGAGTTAAAAATCCATTCTTGATTCATGAATTCTGCGTTCCTTTCTTGTTTTCCTGTAATTTAAAAAGTTTTTTTTAATTATCAAGTATTTGGTTTTTACATTGTTTGTTGGGGACAGAGATTTTGTTCGTGTAAATCGAAAATTATTTTGCTATACAGCTAATTTTAGTTTTTTTTTTACAGTTATATTAGAGTTGTTGTCTCATTTTATTTAATTTTTTTTATCTTTTTGTGACAATAATTTTGTAGCATTACGATGGAATATTGTATCGAATCAGTAGTAGTCGCACGTGTGCTTCTTTTTTCGAGAAAAAAGAGACGTTAGGTGGGTCCCAAAATCGGACCCTGAGAGCTTGGTGCGCTGGGTCGTGGGACAGTGCCAATTGCTTTCTCTTACCCACAGCGTCGTTTGTATCACTCAGGCATCAGTAGGCCCAGATTGGACAAGAAGGTTGAGTTTACCACCCTGATGAGAAGAAGATTGAACTATTTAAAATAAATTATAAATTCGCATTTGTGTAACTCTATAAGATTTTGAAATTTAGGGTCTGTTTGGTGGGTTTTGAAAAGTCGAAAATTGCTTCTAAAAGTAAAAGCTTCATTTGAACATATTTAAATAATTTTTTGAAAATATTTCATTTCACTAGAAGAGGTTTTAAAGGAAGTTGAAGAAGTTCTTTCCTAAGAAGTATAAGCAAGAAACGGAAGAGAGTAAAATGGATATCGTTTCCATGAGTACTACTATCTAACAATTGTTTAAAATATTCCAACTTTAATTTGATCGAAATCAAATAATAATGTTTTTGATTGTTGTCTAATTATTTTAACTAAACTAAATTATCTAACTAAACAATTATCAAATTTGAATTTTTTAAAAGTATGAATGTGGATACTAGGACTAACAACTTTGCCTATCGATCCCATTTAATTTGTCAATCAAGATTCGTTATTATTGTAGTGTTCGGTCGAATTCTTCTAAAGTATTCAATTTACCCATTTCGAGTTCTCATTAAGTCTATTTATCTAATTTAGTTTCATATCTGTATATGAATCAAATTTAGTTAAACGAAATATTATTTTTAAGAATTCATCTAATGACTGCAATAATTAGTATACGTATTTCTACACTATACTAAATTATCGAATTTTAATATGTGATCTAAATCTAAAACTCACCTCTCGATTCGCAATAGATTCACAAAATCAATGAATAATTAGTCAAAGAATTCAAAGTATTAAATTTATGAATAAAATTAACACGTATGCATTTAAAGAACTAGAATTTTGAATAAAAGGGTCACACATAGATTATATTGTTCATCCTAACTATAAATTTAGGTACTCATAATAATGAAAAGAAAAATAAAAAGTATAGAGTTTATAATCGGGTTTTGAAATCTTGATCATGAAAAGAATTTGATCTTGCGCTAAGAATCTTCTTCAACCTCAAAAGTTTTTGAACTCTAGCTTTTGCTATTTGATCTTGATGATTATGAGATTTTCTCCCCCAAATTGTATGGAACTCCCTCAAAAGTGTAAAAAAGTTGTATTTATACTATTCCCCATGTTTGTGTCAAACGCAGGATTTTTATGGGTTTCAAAACGGGTTAAAAACGAGCCCTAGATACACCCAGGCAGTGCCTCAGCACCATAAGAGTGGCGTCGTAGTGCCGCAAAGACAACATGGTGGTGCCTCTCAAGAAAATCTCAATACTGCACCTTTTTTTAGCATTTTTATGATAACTTTCTCTCCTGAAATCTGATTGAAGCGGTTCAAATTGGGTTGTAAATATAACTCAAAGGGCTACAATTTTATCAGATTTAGCCATTTTTCAATTCGAACATTTACTAGGCCAAAAATGAGTCTCAATATCTGATTGAAAATCTGGAACATTCTCATGTAGTTGAAAATTGATTTGTGAAAATATTTTGGTCATATTTCACTAATTTTGACTTCTAATTGCATTCAGTTGACTCCTAGAATTCTCAAATCTTCATCGTGAGTTTCAACACAATTTTTGGGTATTTACACTTTAATCTCTAGACTTTGGATATTGCCCCCCCTTTTCACCAATTTTCATTTCTTTCTTTCAAATTCACCTTCATTCATCGGATTTTACTTAATAACACATTATATAATAAATTAGGCTATACTTTCATTAAAAGAATTATGAAATGTCAATATTTTAGAACTCGAATAACTGTATAAAACACGCACATGAAAAATGGATGGAAATCTCCTCTTTTAAGAAGGTAAATGAGTTGAGACAAATGAGAAAGAGACATGGATGGATGTGTTATATTATCTTTTTGCCTGGGAATTTGTAAAGGGAAAGAAATGTTGGTTTGAGCATCCAAATCCAATGCAGATAACAAGATGATACCCGACTGACACCCTAAACTTCTTCCCGTTTAGCTTTTGAGAGACACGACACAACAACGAGGTGCTCATCTAATGTGAAAGCGATATTTTATTTTCATATTCACTTCTTATATTTTGTTTTTTTAAAAGTAATATGGATAAAAAAAATCTTAAAGAATTAAAAAACAAAAATTTATTTATTAATACAATTTAATTCAATTCTCGATTAGTTTTTATTCAATTTGTGTCGAATACTTATCTACGTCCACTTCAAACTACATTTGTTATACTCACTGAGTTACAGAAGAAATTAAATTAATATATTGATTATTTGAACAATAAGAAAATTTTATGAAATGTAGGAATAAAAATAATAAAAATTAAATTTGACTAATTTTGGGGAAAAATGTTTTCAATACTCTATTGTTTCTTTATTTTATTTTTTCCTGTAATTATTTTTTATTGAAGACATCGCCATATGCGGATTGAAAATAGGGATTTTTAATTTTTTAGAGAAGGGGCAACGTGATGTGGGGCCCACTCAGTAGTTTCCGTACAGTGAGATGCGAGTTTTTCTTTGGGGAGCATGTGATATAACTTTATAATCTAATACATAGTGACTGGTCCTGTGGAGGCTTTCACGCTTTCAAATCTATTCACATTCTTCTATTCTTCCATTTATCGTTAATGAATTACATCTCTGAATAAAATTTTAATTAAAATTTGAAATTAAGTAAATTATTTATCATAAAAGTAATTTCTTATTTACTATCAAAATAAGGACGTGTTCGGTATAACTTAAAATTTTATTAAAATTGAAAATATAGTCGTTATTAGGTCCCACTCGCTAATAAAAGTCAACAATAAAGACTATTTTTTCAATTTTAATCCAATTTTAATTTCTACCAAACACGTCCTAAGTTGGTAAAATGGAAACATATCGATTTATTTTCTCAAGCAAGTCAAACACGCTTAATAAAAGTTAAAATATTCTTTATTTTTAATATTTAGAAGCTCGTTTTTTTCTTAATCAAAACTGGTTTGGCTTTTAGCCTTTGAAATTTTGCTTGTGATATTTAAGAGGAAGGCATCAGCCGGCCAGCCAGTGCACATGGCAGGTACAGAACGCGGTCAGAATTGCAGCAACGGTTCTTCAAATTTGAATGCAACTAATTTTTGATTCAAGGAATATGAGAATTTACATCACAATATCTTTTTTCTTGTTTATATTTTCGTGTCGTGAATTTTCCTTCGCACTTCATAGTCTACAGTACTTCCACCATTAAAAAAAAATAAAAAAAATTCAATCCCGAAAAGGGGTGAGATTTTTTGGGTCTAGTGTAGATAATCAATTGAAGTCTTAAAACTCGTTTACTAGCATATTATCACGTACGAATCGCTTCGAAAGCCTACTCCGTAGAAAGTTGGCACCTCGTCTCGAAAGTAATGCTTCGGATTGTGTCACCATTTTAGTCAAGGCGCCTCAATCACCTCGCCTACCTGCCTAATCATTTAGGAGAAGTTTGGGAGGGGCGAGATAACGTAGATTACAGACCTTACATGCCTTCTTGCTTTTACTTTAGTTGTCATGTCCCGTGTCCGTAGGATGAGGCGCAATAGTGTTTATCTTTTATCTGGCCCAATTTTGTTGCACTACCGGTACAATCCATATGCACCCGCCAAATTTCTTAGAGAAGAAAGCAAAGAAGTAGGACCCACAAGAAGCATCCAAGTGCCAAAGCCATTGGTACTTTTTGTGTTCTTGCCGGATTACAAAAATAACGAACGAGGAGCCTTTTCAAGGAAAGAGGTAAATTCTTTAGCAGTAAAAGGGATTATAAGTTGAAAAATCATTTTTTAGCCAAATGGTCCCTCCTTTTTCAGGCGTAATCATATATTTCAAGAGTTTGCAGATATTTCTTAAGAGGGAAGCCTATGAAAAAGAGGCTTTGCATTCAACATATCTTTCAAAGTTATGATTATCAATGTTGTAAAAAAACTCGTTCTAACATTGATTTGAGAAAAAATTAAGAGTCAAGAGTGAAAATGGTAGTAAAAAAAAGGTGCTTTTCAAGAAATGTAGAGATTTTAACCTATTCAAATTCACCTAATTTTCTATGCTTTTAACTATTTTCACATTTACCTTGTTTGTAATTGATTTGAATCTGGTTCTTGTTATTCCTAATCGAACCGGTTCGGTTCTTATAAAATTGATGATTATATTTCAAATGAATGTAAATGTTAGGGCACATGCCACTATACGTTTAGATCATGTTTGGTGTGTGCACACGTAATTAAATGTATATTGTCAAAAAGAAATTTATATTGCATTTATTATGTTATGAAGTTCATTTTAAAATATCAAGTTTGTTAAGAAAAATAATCAAATGATTTTGCTATGGGTTAAATACATGTGTCAACAATGGACACCCAGTTCCCGGGATGCCTAATAGCAACAGGCACCCCCCTACTGGGGGTGCGGGGTGCATGGGTACACTTATGCACCCACAACATTTTCCATAATTAAAATCATTTTTTAGTCGATTGTTTTAACTTTTTGTTAATCCTTTTATACGTTGATTATTGTCTTTTTACATGTTTCTTTTGGTGGGAATTAAAATCAGTTTTTTATTAAATTTGATAAAAATTGATAAAATGTGAGATCGAAAAGTTATAGGTGTAATAAAATATGAGGATAAAATTAATTATTTACAAAACATGGATGTGAAATTTTATCCTTAGAATATTTTCAAAGCAATAATTAAAGAAACAGTGGCGCCGGTATTAGCAAAAGAGAATCAAATCGAGAACTATGAAGACTTGAAAATTTGGAACAAAAACATAGAAGGACTATTGGTATGCTTAAATGATCCAACGGTCACTTACATCTCTACCGACTTTCACGTGTCACATTCCCCCATTCCCATACCGTTGATGATGATAAAAGATGACGTGTCACTTTTAGAACAATTTTTAAAAAATAATAGAATAATAGGGACCTTATTTTCTCGGAATTTAAGTACAGGTGATGTAGAGAGATTTCTAATAGCTTGGTTTTTCTTATTATATGTCAATCTATAGAGTTCGATCTAAACTTATGTGTCATCGTCTTTTTGCAGAGATTTTATTGATTGGATAGTTCGATGACAAAGAGACCATCATAATACCCACGTTGTAAGTCTCCACTTTAATGTATCATACTTTTCTCTAGTGGCCTTGTTCAACAAGAATAATCCTCTCTAATTGGTTGTTGTGGGTAGTTTTGTCATTCAAGTGGTACACTTTTTCAATCATGTAATGATTATGTTTTGGAATGACGTTTCTCGTTAATCGACCTTCGGTGCTATCCTATATGGTTTCAATGAAAAAATGTGCATTTGATCAAAGTGAAGATGAACCCCCAAATGATCCGACATGAATTTTCGAATCGGCACCAACACCTATAGCGTATTTATATATTAGTTCTAACTGTGACTTCCACTGATGAAATGGTTTTTGGATAATACTCCTTGTACATTATGACATCCATAATGGATAAGTGGCACCCCCCTATTAGAGGGTGTGCCTACTTGTGCATCCATTATGGATGCCATAATGTACCAGTAGCACAACCAATGGTTTTTTGTCATATTATATCACAACAAACCATTGTGTACTGTACTAATTCATTGATGAGTGCATTACAGAACAAGAAAATATTGTCAATAATTTCTTGCAACGAACCTGACGTGGCATATAGTTGTTGGCTGGGACGGTGGGACCCTCTTGGAATTAAAAAGGTATGGAAGCTCAGCCAAGTTGGAATATATGTAGGTATGAAAGCTTAGTCACAACTTTTGAACACAATTTATCCATAATTTTTTAAAGTTATTTTTCTTGGGAGGTGAAAGAAATAATTGCAAAGAATATTGTGAACCAAGAAGAACGATGACTTCATTTTGTCTAAACTGATGATGTAAGTCACTTAAATGGACAAAATGCATATAAATTCTAATATTTAAATTGGGATATTTCGAACATCAAAGTCATAACAAGAGAATAAAATGAAACAATCAATGAGAATTAAGCGAGTATTAACTACGTAAGTTTGACCAAGCGTGAAATCAACTAGTCCGACGACAAACATGAGAAGTTGTTAGTTTTGAGTCAATAGATTAGACTCTAGTGCCCTTCACCTCATACATTACTCACATTTGACAGTCTTCACAATAAATAGTGGCATGAAATTTGAATCCATGGTGGTAGTGCATTAATGAAGTTTTGTCCATTGTCTGCCACCGGGTTGGCGGTGCACCTGGCGGTGACCTCACCTGTCCTTGAAGGGTGTGGTCGGTGTTTGTTAATTGTCAGGCAATGCAATGAAAAACACTTGCTGAGAATGGGCCGAATTAAATTCTGATGTCTGATGTGTGGTGATATAGTACACTTTGGGCAAAGAATTTTGATCAACAGCAAAAGGGACAGACAGAGGCATCAAGGGGAAAAAATCATTGAATATATAGAATAGAACAAGCTTTC
The DNA here is from genome assembly GCA_903798355.1 of Fraxinus baroniana. Taxonomy (NCBI): domain Eukaryota; kingdom Viridiplantae; phylum Streptophyta; class Magnoliopsida; order Lamiales; family Oleaceae; genus Fraxinus; species Fraxinus baroniana. The sequence goes on along the minus strand of CAIGRO010139312.1, from coordinate 2,397 downwards.
TTTACTTCTCTATTTCTTTTATAAACCCCCGAGTTCATATCCTTTGTAGCAGCTAAGCTGCTAAGTATAAATGCTGTACAATTCTTTTTTAACTTAAATCAATGAGTATAATCTTCATACAGTCTGAAGAACTTCATTGTCCGTCTTCGCGTTGGTAGACTTCGGTGGAAACTTCATCGCCTTTACACGGAAAGCTGCCTGCAGAATGCATCGAGAATGAGTTCAATGCATATAAACACTCGTATTTTATAAAGGCAAAGCAAAAAAGAAAAAGAAAAAGAGTACAGGCAGTAATATTTTCTTCCACCAATGAGGTTATGTGCAACTGAAGTAAATGTAGGCAAGCAACAAAGGTGGTAAAAAGAAGAAAAATAACCTTTTTATCCGAACCAAATTCGATTACATCAGATGGATGAAAACGAACAGGGAAGTTGGGAGACGCCCTATACCGCCTGCCCTCATTACTGCAAAATATTTTTTTTCCCCCGGAAGATGAGGATGTTTATGAACCAATGACAACAATCATAATCATGTAATTAAATTTTTGAACTGTCTTTTGCACGAATAATCTTCTCATTACTTACTCAGTGATCCAGGTGCCATGTTCACTTCTCAAGTCAGTTACAAAAAAGGCTCCATCTTTGTAGCTTATCCGAGCATGCGTCTTAGAGACCTGCAATAATGTCAACCCTTTTTAATGAAGAATTAAGTGAAAAATATAGAAATACTTCAAGATATATTTTATAAGGATACGGATGTAATTAGCCATGTCACCTGAGGGGATGATATAGCTATTGATACTCCAGGAAAGTTCAGATGTGACACGCTCCTAAGATCAGAAAAGTACTGTTGTTAGCAATACTAGAGTTATCGTGCCGTGAATGCATAAAGAATTATTTTGGAGCTGTAATTTAACTTTCAGTACAATGTATCTTATAGAAGCTGTATGGAGAAAATGGTTTAGTGATATCTGGCTTCATATAATGTAAATAAATGAACAAAAATTTACAATATCGAAACCATAGGCATACCCGATGATGCATGGTTTCTTCTCGTCTCGGCTTAAGAAGATTGTTTCAGATGTAGCAGTTGAATTTCCCATAGGAAACAGAAACCAACTACAAATGACCAACAAATACACCAACATAATTTTTGAGCTTCTTGAACACAAGTAGATGACTTCTAAATTTCCAGAAAACAATGACATAAATTTAACAAATGCCGTACTCACTCTGCATTAAGTGCGCGCTCCAGGGCATCATCATCTGCAAACCATCTTCGTAATTGATCGTTGGCCTAAAACCATTAGAAGACATAAAATCAGCTCTTAAATGACGAACCATTTTTTCACCCAATCATGGAGCATAGAGTAATAAACTTCCAAGTATGCTGACTGTGCATTTAGTTTCTTAAGCTACATACTTTGTCTGAGAGTCTGCACTGCAACGATCTTCCTTCAAGGTTTGAGCTGTAAAACGTAGAGTCCATTACTTCATGTATGGTAAATTAGTACAATTCACATGAAAAATAAAGCTTATGCTATAATGGAGATTTTCTGTACGAAACTTAGTAAAACTAATTGTCGAATCTCTCAAATTCAGTAAATTATTCTACCAAGTATCAAGATTTCAAGATGTGAAAAGACTCATTTTGCAATAAGTAATTACTTCAAGAAGTATCAATCAATTTAACTGCGAATCAATATTTTCATAATTGTCGTTCAGTGGAAAGAAAACGAGGGCAGATGCTTAAAAGTCAGTTATAATCTAATACCGAGTAAATGGTGATCGAAAAGTCATCATATCTCACCCGTTACCTCCAAGAACCCAATTTAGCATTACAGGCATACCGACGTCGATAAAGACTCTCCCACCAACTCTTCCAGGATGTGGTATCCTAAACTTTGTCAAGAACTACACAAACAAACAATAGGCTTCAATAAAACTGAAGGAAACTCTTGTGCCAAACTGGAATTTTTTCAAGTTATTACAATTTTGTGATTGGAATGGCAAATATTTTTACCGATAATGGACCAAGCCCCACACCCAGGTATGCCTTGTATGTTGATGCCATAATTGCAGCCATCCTTGCAAGTCCATGAATAATTGCAACTCGTAGCCTTCGAGTGCTCTCATACCTGAAGTCATAAAAGTAAAGATAGAGAACCACGCAATTGGATCAATTGTGACATAGTATATTTACATCTGAACCATTCTTCTAAATTTATGACTTCTAAGCAAGGTTCTAAAAGGCGTAATGCATTTTCTTATTTTAATATTATTTTAATTTTTAATCAATTAAAAATAATATTTACTAAATATTTAAAACAGATTTATAGGACCTTTATACATTTTTTTCAAAATTTCCAACAAAAATATAAGTTTCAAATTTATATAT
>CAIGRO010139308.1:0-31260 GCA_903798355.1 Fraxinus baroniana | reverse complement strand
TCAAAAGCAGTCCACCCTATTGCACTTGCAAAAGTGATGAGCATTGCACAGATGATGAAAAAGGAATTTGGAGATACAGACTGTTCACTTTCTGGCATTGGAGGCGTAGAGACAGGTGGTGATGCTGCTGAGTTTATACTTCTTGGGGCAAGTACAGTTCAGGTTGGACAGCACTCTGATTAGTTTTCACTTGGTTTTTAACGTTGTGAACCTGTAGTCCACAAGTTTTGAAGCTGCATATTCTATTGCTTTCACTACCACACACATCACCAAAAAAATGTTTTCAGTTGTAGTGGCCATACGTTCTAGTTGCATTATGCAGTTATAGATAAAGTTGTTTTACCAAATCTACGAAAAAGAACTTATATGAAAAATCTCCATGCAGCACACTGAAGTTTCTGTCCTTAGTCTGTTTCTATTTATCTTCTCTGTTATTAAAGAAATTAATACGTGACGTGACCTGAACCATAATTCTAGGTCTGCACGGGTGTTATGATGCATGGATATCCTCTTGTAAAGAAACTCTGCACCGAGCTGAAGGATTTTATGAAGAAGCACAATTTTTCTTCAATAGAAGATTTTAGAGGGTATGAATTTTATAAAAAATTTACTTGCAACCGGAGTAAATAACAGGAACTGCAGTTTTGTAGTCTAATTTTTTGCATTTTATTTATTTATACATCTACCAGGGCTTCGCTGGATTACTTCACCACCCATACGGATTTGGTAAGAAGACAGCAAGAAGCTATTCGTGAAAGGAGGGCTGTGAAGAAAGGTTTGCAGTCCGATAAAGACTGGACAGGAGACGGTTTTGTGAAGGAGACGGAGAGCATGGTTTCAAACTGATTCGCTGAAATAAAATATTTTCTTTCATTGCTTTCTATGAAAAATATTTAAAATAAATGATCTAATAAACGTGTCGAATTGAGTTTTTAAATAAAATAAACAATTTTTATTTCATGGTTGTATAGAGTCAACAATCAAAACGCTAATGTTGTTTTAAATCATTATTCACTGAATGTTAGATTAAGAGCATGTTTGGCTAAGCCTTAAAAAAGGTAAAAATGAATTTAAAAATAACTTTCTTTTTTGCTAGAGACGACGACGAGGATTCATATCTCAAAAAGATAGATAATATTAAGGGAAAAAAAGAAGCTAAAATCGTGCTTATTATATTGTGCATCCCTATCTGCACAGCACTGCACGTATATGCAGTAAATGAGTAACTATTTTATCCATCTAAATGAAACAGCAAGCAATCCCTGAATTGCAACAAAAGAAATTATTTTGCTGATGATCTAAAACTAAACTTACTGTACAATTCAATTTTACTTACAAGGTAAAATGAAAATGGATAAGAGATCAAAAAACACCAATATGAACATATAAATAAAATCATGACTTAATTTAATCCCAATCACGCTCTAATCAAGTATGGAAAACCATTTAACAATCAAAACACCTACTATAACAAAGTTATTATACGCTTTGCTACCACCAAAATACGATGGTAAAAATCTGTAACCTTCGATCTTGAAATCCTGTGTAGCCATCCTCTTAAGGTAATCAGAATTGTAAACAAAATTGATCCGAGTGTTAACTTTTTTCAAGGCATTTTTCTTTGAATAAGTTGATGGATATGTATTAGAAACTCGACATATGAAAGCCCGCCTGGAGTCTTGTCCTCTACCATGTAGGAGAAAAACGCTGTCCCTGAAACACCAAAAGTTCCGGATTAGAGAAGACCACAGCAAACTAAAAAATAATATAAAAATCCAAAAAGTCTCCATGCTGCATTTCTTTTCATTTTCCCCGGCTTGGATAGTTTAAATAGGTTTTCCATTCACTAACCTGATGGATCTCCCTTTCTGCACAATTTTAAGCAGCAGCGCCAGAGAGAGAGAGAGAAAAAAAAATAAAAAATAAAAAAATTACTTGCTGAAAATATTGTGCATGTAGAAAAACAATAACTGTATTCAGTGAAGCAGTCACAGTTATTTTCCCAAAACAATATTGTTAATACCGTAGGTAGGAACGTCTCTGACGCCTCATCTCATTGACAATATTGTTCAGCTTCTTTGACAATGGATTATCATATTGCTGCAGTACAAACTGAAAAAGCAAAAATTGGGAACAGAGGCATAGGCAGAAAAATTCTCCAGGGAAAGGAACATGTATGCATGTTATTTCCAAATGGCATCAACAACAACAAAGTAGTTTAAAGATATCAAGTACGTTGAAAATAATAAAAATGTTCAATCATGATATGTCTCAGAATACCTGACTAGAGATTTCTTCAACCGATGAAATGCCTAACAACTTGCGCAATACATCCGGATTGACAGAGTTACCAACAAAAATTAAACAATCTTCACCATTCTCGAGAAGATAAATTCCCTCATCAGTGATGTGCTCACTGGAAAGTGGAACTGTCTCGGGAATGTGGGAATCATCCATCTCCTGACAATTCAGCATTAAGATAAAAGGTGAGGGATAAGTCAAGAACACCTATAACGCCATTGGGAACAATTCATACCTTCTCATCAAGGTTGTGAATGGCTATCATCCTAGGGTATACCAATGGGATTGCTGAATGAGAAGATAAATGGGAAACATAATTAATCCAAAAGGACCTATCATCAATTCTTCCATTAGCTTGCAATCCACAGCTTTTGAGTAAACCTGCAAAGTTAAAGAGAGGGGGCTAAATAAATAAATGAAGCAGAATTCCAAAACGGGGAGTATACCATTATTTCAAAACTCTTTATTCTACACACTTATTTTCAACCACACATTTACACAATAAAATTTTCTGCACTTAAAACCCAAAACTTTTCCTACTTTTTAACCACACGTTTGACTATTCAAAACTCTGTTTTTGCCAAATAATGGCTATCAAACAAAGGCTTAATCCACACATTTTTTAGGATCCATAACTTTTACCTATTTTTTAACCACGTATTACTTGGAACCCACTGCTAATAATCAATTATAATTTTTGACAAACATACACTTGGTATGACTTCAGATTATATAATATATAGAAATTTAGGAAACCAAAGTACTTTTCTAGATATAAGCAGCTTCGATAACACAACCTAGGATTCAATTGACTGATCTACAGGTAGTCTCATCCATAATTAATGGGCAAAATGGCCCCTTCATTTTATTTTATTTTTGTCATAATTAGGTTACACAAGGTGCCATTAATGAAGCAAAAGTCCACACATTATAAACAAGATAATAATTATAGAAACATGTTCCTCAATTAAGAGAATTTGGCATAAAACTGGAATTGCATTAACATAAGCAAAATCCAGTCTATAGAGGACCACAATTGGAAGTTGGAACTGCATGAAACAACATGATTAGTTACTTGATAGGAGATACTCCAGCCAAGGTCAAGACTCCAAAGAGATAACAACAATGGTATCCGGTCAATGCATACAATTTTTGAAGCAACATGAGACATACCAAGCGTGTACAGAGGTAACAATTTAAGTGCCTCAGGAAGAATAAGCTGTCCAGAAGCAGAAGCTGATGCGCAGAACTTGCGATATGAATGCAGAATGTTCATACAAAGGTATTTTGGTTTCTCCGTGACTTGTGGGAGTGGAGTTGAAGGAACTTCACTAGTCACTGTCACATGAGAAAAAATCAGGGCAGTGGAATTAGAATGCTATGAAGAGTGAGGTAAAAATTACTGCTAGAAATGGAATGCGGAAAAACCAAGTAAAGGTCAAACAGTGTACAGGAGGGATTATTTGTAAAATGTCTAACATGATAATGTCAAAATCATTTAATATCAAGTGCACGCACATATGCTTGCATAAGCTTATAAGCTTAGCCAAACATAATAATAAAGGGAAAATTTTGTTATATTCAAGAAGCATCGAAAAGTAGTACGTAAATTTATTGAAGCAAGTGCCACAAAAAATACAGATGGAAATTACCTTGCTTCAAGATACAAGCAAATTGGGTATCTAAGTCAGCAAACCGAAACAAATTACTCAGCAAGGTGGTACAAGGCAGAGACAAGGTTGAGACCCGAATTCTTCTTTGGCCATATACATTGGTGTAAAGAAGAGCACACTAGAAAACACAAACACAGAAAGTGATTCGGTGATGGTATCTCTATACAAAATGAAAACAAAGAAACATTTCCCATGAATCAAGAAACATTTCCCATGAATCAAGAAATACATGAAAATCTCAAGTACAACATGGGATTCAGATAATGAAAAATATACCTGGAAAGCACATTCTGACCCCTCCTGCAATTTATCATCGTGTTTTAGTGTTACCATTATTGTTTTGTCACAGTCAATCTGCACAAGTGAAGCTTTGTTAAAAAGGAAAACAACGTAAGGGAAACAAATAAACAATAGCAAGAAGGAACTAAAAAACATGCATTTAGAGACATTAGGCGGAAAATATGGATCCACATCAAACATGATTTAAATCAATGGCAACTATAGAACATTCAGAACTCATTAGTATCATTAATTTCCTTACTCTAAGTGACCACTCAAAACTAAAGTAAGTGAATGGTCATCAGCACATGATAAAAATTCTACATTTGTGTCCCGAAACTCATTATGAATAGACCAGAAACAGAGAAATTCTTTATTGCAAATTTAACCATATACTTTTCACGCATTTTCCTTCTCACTTACAAATTCAGTGGTTCCACATGTCAACACATGAAAGTGGATTTCTTAGGACTACAGAAACCCAATGCCTGACAACTTTTTGATGGTAATCACAAAAAATTGCCATTGTTTTTCTACATAAATATCAACCCACGAGTCAAACTTTTTTGTCATAGTTCGTGCAAAATCCAGATATGTATTTGTATAAATTTTGAGCATGCAGCCTTCTAATTCCATTTATCAATTTCTAGCCACTAGGGCTTCAACAATGGCTATAAAGACTGAAACATTCATAAGGTTACAACCCCTACAGCACTGACACTCATCCTAAGGTGGAGTGTCAATGTCCAAAACATATTGGACACTGATACTAGGACACTCTGGGACAAATATCTGACAAGACAAGTGATGTGTCCTATTCTTTATTATTTGTTAAAATTTCTAACAAACGTAGGATACTACCCAGAGGTGTCAGGCATGTGTGTAATACACCATGTGGCTTGTCCGATGTTTTCATAATTTTTCAGTTTCTAACACTGAAGGGATATGACCTTGACACGTCAAGGGCAAGAAATGTCCCATTTTGTAAATTGTACAAAATTACAGGCTTGTGTTGTCAATAGTAATAAATTGTACAGCACATAGTTTTGTTATACAATAGATAGTCAGTCACTCCTCTAATACTAAAGATTTCACTTGCACAATTCAACATCAAAACTAAAGAAGTATTTATATTGACAAGTAAATATAATATATAAATGTGTATCTTTAAGGAATTTTATGAGTCAGGGTCCTTTTTCAAAATTCACGTGTCAAAGTACCCATGCCATGTTGTCACTGCATCCTGTGTCATAGGATGCAACAATAAGATGTGTACAAAGTCTAGAATTCATTTCGATCTGAAGAGAAGTGATGAAGAGATGCAAGGAAACTGACTCTATATATGTTAATTAGTAAGAGATGAGTTCTAGAGTTGATAGGAGGTAAAACTACTAGAGCATGTTTCAAAAAGCTTTAAGTGCTTATAAGTTGTGGGTCCTATGGAATATGTGGTTAATAAGTGTGTAGTAAGTAGTCGATTGTGGGTAAAAAATATGTTTGACAAGCATAAAAAAATTAAGCTATGCTAAACATGCACGAAGATTGATAAAGTGAATGCAAATACAAACAACAGAAAGTGCAAATCTCAGGACCATTTGAACAGTTTTTCCAGGCAGTCCCACATTGGCCATCAAGAAATTCTATCTAGCAGATATTGACACACATCATTAACTATCACTCCAATCACTACTGGCAAACACTGATTAAGTGAATCAAATAAAAACAACAGAAAGTGCAAATCTCTGGACCTTTTGAACATTTTTTCCAGTCAGTCAGTTCCACATTAGCCACCAAGAAATTCTATCTTTCAGATATTGACTCACATCATTAACTATCACTACTGGCAAACACTAAATAATTAATCAAGGTTAAGTTGTATGATCATATTCCACAGGTACATTTTGTGCCTCGACCAATTTCTATGATCTAATAAGTCCAGTCAATAATTAAAACCGTATCAGTATCTAGCTACATGGAGAGAGAGAGAGAGAGAGAGAGACTAACAGCAGGTAGATCAACATCTGTTGGAATGTGCTTGCAGAAGTTTCCAGAGTAATCTTGAACTTGAATACCCTGCACAAAGGAAATATAAATTCAAACAATTTCATTTTCTTACCTCCTCCTAAGCTTTAACTGTTATCCGTATAAATAGAGCTATTATCAACATAAACAACATGATAGAAATCCAAACACTGAGAAACTCGCCTGGCTGCATCTTACACGCATTACTGCCTCAAAGCCTTGGGGCCTTGTGACATTCCACCGTAGATCATTGTAAAGCTTGGCAGGGTCAGAAAGAGCGGTGAAAGGATAATAATAGTACACCTGGATGGAGTTAAAATTTTAAAATCAAAACATGATGAAATCGGCATATGAAATGTGAATATATATCCTATATGATAATGCAAGTCAGACACGTGTAAGCAACTTAACAAATGATACGAAGAAAAACATAAAAAATTCATATTAAAATCCTGTTATTGAGAAAATAGATATTGTGACCATGATTGGACTGGTCCTTCATGATTCTAAACAGACAAAGAAGATAAGATGCTAACTAGGTTACAATTACCTGGCCACCTGTCGTCATCGGAATGACAGAGATGGAAGCAATGTCTACATATGTTTGAGTTGTAATGAATAAGTCAACACAGACCTGAAATTTTTAGAAATAATAAACTACAATGAGACACGACAGAATAATTATAAATCTGAAAAACAATATCAACATCACGATTTGCAAACATCTCATTTGGAGAATTTGTTGTAAACTTCACCTGGTATTCAGCAAATTCTACGGCCATTGTTTTTAGAGTTTTGTCTGCCGGTAGGAGTAATTTGTCAGTTTCCTGAAATCAAATGAAGAACATGATTTAATTCATCTGGAAAAGGAAGTATTTGATACCTCATACCATCCTTGTTTATAACAACTAATTTTTAACTGGCACTGGAACACACTATAAAACTAATGTACAATATTTATAAAATATAGGGGAAAATATATCAGTTGCAACTATTAACAATATAAGCTATTGGTAGAGAGCAAGTTGAATGGTTTCCTGCAACATACAGGTTGTTCATATTTGTGTATTAGTAAACCATTCAACTGGATGAAGTACAGAAACAAATTTAAGTAAAAATCACAATCTATAATACTAGAGATCACGATGCAGGTGAACCAAATGAGTTCCACTACTACTGGCTACTCCATTCTTTTCTAATCAAAAGATAATGGGACAAATAACTAAAGAACAGCAGCACAAATTTAGACCAGGATATTACCCTCAGGCCTCAATAATTGTAAATGAATGTTCGGTGGTATTAAGGGGGTAAAAAAAATAACAAAGGAACACATTAGTAAGACTATCCCTTAAAAATGTAGTTCTCAATTCAATCCTTGTAAGAACAATATAAAGCACTAGAAACTCCAAAAGAGACAAAATGAAATGCCAATGACTATATTCCAATTAACATTTTCATACCTTTTCTCCTGCTGATATGTTACTCCATCCTTCAGCTTCCCGAGCAGAAAGGGATCCAGTGCCAATTGAAGGCAAGACTGCAACACCAAAAAGTATTCAGTATATTATTCTATAGTTACATATCATTATACTCAAAAAATGTAGAAGCATCTAAACAACTTCATCAAAAAGAGTATTGCACAATAGGTTCAAAGCATAATTGAAAATTTATTCCAACAGAATGTAAAGTGATAGATTGGAATGCAGTCAAAATCCTTCAATGAACAGCTATTCAAAGTTCAGTGATTGGTAAACAGTACAAATCTTGAAGTACAAGTCTAGATAATAAGATAAATAATTCTCTCATGTCTTGACATAAATGACAACATCGTAGTGTAACAAAAGAAAAACTTGGACGCAAGCCAAATTATCAGCAGGAAATCTGGTTGCATTTTTTTTTTTGTGTAAAATCATGCATTACGATGTTATAAATCATTATATGGATAGACTACAATGAACAACAAAACATTTTGTGATGTAAAAGAAATGAATAAGTTCAAAATGAGAGGGTTTAAGGCTGAAAACTGTATAATCGTGTATGCATCTGCTCACGCTAATATATAAACATAATCATTAGCTCACCAGATTGGAAAACGAGAAGTTTGCCACCGGTACTTTTCATCGCCAAGAAAGCAGCCTGAAGTAATCAAGAGGGCATACATCACTTATATACTACAGTCAAACTCAATCACTTGAAACATATTCGTCTACAACCAAGAAGAGTAGCATACAGTACACCACTTAAATACAACATTTGATACTTCTTTTTCACACAACTTCTTTTTCACACAAAAAAAGAAGAAGAAGAAGTTGGAAATAGAAGAGAAGTGTCATATTATATATGTATGTAGGTGTATAAAAATCTCAAACCTTTATTGCAGCCCCAAAAGCTGAATCAGCTATTCTATTATTCTGAAACATCGTTGGGATGCTTTCCAGCAATATCTCTAAATGTTGACGGCACTGCATTAACAAATTGCAATCACTCTAGAAACTATAAAAAAATGAATGAAAGCATTAATACCTTAAAACGCCTCTCCAAAAAAATAAAACAATATATTAAAAGAGGAAAAGAAGATAGGAGAATGGCAATTAACACAGAGCTGAAAGTGAAACATTTACACAGTTGGAAAATCAACATTACTTCGAAAAGAAAAGAATAATGAACAATAATTAACCTCAGAAAGTTGAACAATAACATCACTTTCGAGAGGAGTGTAGACATCTTGTATGTCAGGGACTATAAGCATCAAAGGCTGCAATGAAACAAAAGGAGGATACTAAAGTAAGTATCTAATACCGTTTTGACTTTCAATGGAGTGTAGAAGCTAGCCATTATTTTGTTTAAGGTATAAGATGAGAATACAACAAGGGCTTTTCATATTAGGAATAAAAATAAATGGTGAACATGGCACATTATGGAAAAAGGTTAAAATAATCGTAGATCACGGTCACCTAAGTAAACAGGCATCCCTTCTTGGATGGATAGGGTACTCCAAAAACTTATGAGACTGATAAGTGAATCTCTCTCTCTGTGCTTGATTTATAAGTGAAAATTTAACAACTATCTACCAACCTGCTGCAATGCACGTTTTAGATTGTAAAAATGGATATTTGAATCAAATGTAGCAATGCCCACTGCTGTTCGAGGACCATCCTGCAATGATAAAATCGTCACATATCAAACAAATGTAAAGCATTCTCTTTATTCACAAATACATAAACTGTCACAGAATATACATATATAATGTGCTATACAATGACAGTTCAAAGAATGCAGGTATAAAGCAACTATCAAAATCCACATTGATAGCACACTATTTTCTTTTTCCACTTCCTTCTTTCTCACTCCCCCTTCTTAATTGGAAGGGATGGAATTCTTTCCAATTTAAAAGCAAATCCTGACAACAAACATAGATTTAATTTTTCAAAGCTGAAAAGAGAGGGGAGGAAATCAGTTTTGAGATGGTTTCTATGGAAGATCTGATTAGAGATATGAAAGAAATTCTGAGAATATATGAAAAAATACTTATTTCAAAGAATATATGAAGTGTATCAATAGAACGGCAGAAGGGGACTTGCACTTTGGCGGGTTGATTTGGTATTGATGAACAAAGTTGATAACATTAATAGCAGTGGTTTGGCAGCTAATAGCTAGTAGATAATCTGTTTGTAGCATTTCTGCCCCCTCAAGCAAAGAAGAAACAAAATATGTCATCAACAAATATAAACATAAGAAAGCTAAAATCAAATTTAATGCTTGTTTAAATACATGTTTTGAACATTTTAAAGGAAAAAACAATACATATTTGACACAGTTACAGGGCAAACATCACAACAGATCGCCTAGAGAAGAAATGCTCAAGCCAGGACTGAAAAATGGGATCTCCATAATTAATATTTTTTATAATGGTTCGGGCACACATAATCCTGCTCTTACTTATCCCAAAATGGGAGAAAAAAATGCACATAAGTACTTGCGTGAGCCAACAATCAATCCTAAAGTCCTTTTTCTCTAAGCAAAACTAGTTACAACTTGCAAGAAATTTCTCAAATCTCCCAAGTCAATAATAAGAACACACGTGAATGATTTTGTACTTGATGGCTCTTATTGATCCCAGAGATCTTACAAACATAAGACATCCATTAAAAACTTCACAAGGGCACCAACACTTGTTGACTCAATTTACATGAAGAATAGACAATAAAGCATCGCAGAAGTTGAAATAACATTTTAAAATAGACTTCTCTGAGGAAATTTAACTACATTACTACCTAAAAAAATTGTTCGTCATTCTGTTAGATACAAATACTCATCCTACTGTTGCTCTTCAATATCTAGGATAACAAGAAGTTAAGCACCAGTCACAGTAAACTTGGGTCAGGCAGTCAGATAAATAAACTGTTTTTTTTTTCACCTCATTCTACATTATCAGATATTCACTCGAGAATTCTGCTTCTCACAAATCATATCCATGGAAGAATTTTCATAGCTAGATATGAATACTGATTCAGCAGTTGCCATTTAAATCTAAATTAATAACAAGAAAGCCTTACGGTGTCATCCCTTTCAACAGCCTGTTCTGTTGAGCATTTCATCTGTGCAAAAGTCCAAAAGAAACCAAATTTTGCACAATCACATCACGTCATTTTCCCTTATAATAATCAATTTTATGATTAACTTTTTTTTTTTTCCTAATTTTTAATATCAGAGTTCGAAAATGACTCGTGGGATCCATATACAGCTGAAACCACATTTGTGAGCAATGTACTTCATTGAAGAAAACTATATTCATATTAAATCAATCCATATCATCAGCCTAATGGATAAATGGAAATACACAGATTAAATGTTACATGGATGAGGAAACCATGTTTGGACTCACAGGAAGATCAGCTATAACTTGGTTAATTGCACTGCAAGCTGCTGCAGTTGCACCTGTTTGTATGGCATTCATGGATACATCAATAAGGAAGAAATATACAGCAGGCATTGGATCTCGGACCTGGAAATAATTTACGAATGTAGAAGTTATCACTATCTGCCGGATCAAAGGTCAATAATATTTACTCATGAAAGGAATATTCGGTTAATCTCAACCCAACTAAATCACAGACTAAAGTAAAAAAAAAAGTGTACACTCCATCAACAGCCGAAACAAGAGATGTGTTATCAGTTATGTGATGGCAAATATACCCTTTTAATTCGTCTTCCATAAGATTCAAATGTTCAAAGACTGCCAATTAGTTGAGGATTCTAGCAATGCAAACATCAAAAGTAAACCGGGACATAGAATTAGTGGACAAAAGTAGTAGCATGTATGCCCTGACAACACATTGCCTAGCGACTAGACCTCAATGAAGACTATAAATGCAAGCATCCTTGAGCACCAGAAGCTCCAGAATTATTTCAGAATTTGCCAGCGGAGTTTAGATACCTGGACAAAAGTGAGTCGAACTTATTTACTTGCCAATGACTCCAGAAATTTACCCCAATAATCATCACATCATTAGGGGTTCAGAGATAGTTGAAGTTCCTTGACGTGGTCAATTTAATTTTCATCATTTTTCTGTCTCTATTTCCTATATGAAATAATAAACATAAAGAGAAAGGACTAATTGCTTATCATTCAAGTACAATTTGTTATCGGAAGGATCTGATTTCATAATGATGATGGATCATACCATCCTCGTGAACTGAATTGTAAATTTGAAGGTTAGTTGAGGTAAATTTTGTAAGGTTCACAACTGACAACTTTTATAATAGAAAGAAGGTAAAACGAGTGCAAGTTATCTCTAACAATCTATAACATACCAACACGTAGGAAACCTAGCATCATAGTGTCAGGGTTGCTTCCCAAGTCTAGGGAACAACTACTGAAATAAGAGGTTTTAACTCAGGGGGTCAATTGACCTTAAACCCCATAAAAATCTTGTCAAATGCAATCTATGCCATCCTAGATGTTTCTCACCATATATTCCTTGGAAGCTACAAACTCAACTGTCCCCCTGCATAGCTCAGCCCTTTCATCAGCATCTCTACGCCTGCCATCGGGACCTAAGTTGCAGTGATAGTCACGAGGAGTTTCATCTGTAAATCCTGCACAAATATGATAAGTAGCCAAGCTCAGAATATAACATTAGGGGATTTCAGTAACTTTAGAAAACAAATGCCCTGTTCTTGTAAATGACTCTCTGCAATATGCATATTAATTCCCATGTTCCATGTGTTTCAACTTTCAATCATTCAAAGGATTAACATGGCAACATCAAGGTTAAACCCCAATAAATTACCAGGACTAAAAAAATCTTGTAAACATACCTACACTGCCTAAATGATAATCCATCTTTCAGTGTTACATTAGTGTTGAACAAAAAGGTACTCACCACACAAGTTACAAATGAAACGCCTGCCTTGATCAATAAACTTCATGAATGGATTTATGTAACCTTTACAGCGAGAACATCGAACAGGCCCACTTTCCCCAAAATCCACAACCTACAAAGCATAAGGAATAAGTCGTATAGACACTATCCTATTCCTACACAAAGGTCAAAGTGCCCAACCAACCAATAATCACTGCTGAGATTGGACAGGAAACTCAGAATTACTGAAGCTTACAAATAGCAACAGCCACATTTAATCATGAGTCACATAAACATGCCAAACATTCAAATCTTTAAATGGGAGAGAGACAAAATAAGTGCATGGGAGAAGGCTAAGAAGTCCATCAATACCTAGCCACAAGAAACCATTATATCAGATCAACTAGAGTCCAACAATTACATACTATTCCAATTGCAGGAGTTACAATATGACACTCGTGCAAGTCAAACTTCAAGCTGATTTGAGATGGAGGCAGGGCTCAGCAGTGATGGTGCATCCCCACACACATAGCCCCATAAAGCAATATATCAACATTCGCTCATCCAGGTTTAATTCAAATCGAGGAGTAAGGGAAGGACTCTAACAAAGAAAATGCATCGTGTCAAACTATATCCAAATTTGATTATTTTGCTGCACATACTTTCAGCTGATTAGAACAAAATATCTCAGTGACAGGGACTCTCAAGAAAATAGTAGTCAACAGAAAAATGAGAGCATCGGAATTTGCCTACCCATCCAATTAGCAAGAACTAAAAGGAAACTGACCATCGAATTTCAATCAGGAGCTACCTCCTTTCCAGTCTCAGTCTGGAAACTTTCTTTATCTACTTATATGCCTAACATATCTTAGACATCTATCTATAAACTGCCAAGTTTTCAATCTTGATAAACCCCACACTTTTCTCATTGTAAAACAATGTTTCAACTAGCACGTAATATTTAAATATCAACACTCATAGAGAGAGGTGTTGCACATTTCTCTATTACACCCTATCTCATTATAGTACAACTGAATGCTATTTAGGTCCGAACAACTTCAGACGCAAGATGACAAGAGAGCAAGCATGCAAGATCACGACCATATTTATAAGCCTTCTGAAACAAACTCGTGAGTAATCCAAATATGTTTAGCAAGAAGACATTATTAAAGTGCTGAGTGCATGTGAGTTTTTATTGTAAAATTTAGCAAAATGATATTTTCATTACTGCCACCAGAATAGAATAAGAAATTTGAAACATTACTTGGATTGGTTCCTCAGAAGGATGAGGAAGTGCCAAAGGCTGGACCAGTAGAGCCAACTGCATTGCAGATGTTGATAAAAGGTCCACAGTGCATGGAATCTATATCATAAACAGAAGCCTCAGTGAAAACTTAATTGCTAATGAAAGATCACAGTCCCAGTCCACCACCCAAAAATGATGAATTAAGAATTATTAAAATACAAAATGCAGAAATTTACCTGATTAATAGTGCACCTCATAAAACGTGGACTGCAATTCCCAGTGTCTTTGACAATATAATCACTTGTTGCAGGCTTCACATGAGAGAGAAACAAAAAGTAAAATAAAGAATCAGAAAAATGAACAACTATTGGAGACTATATTGAACCTTTGGCATGATTAACGACTCATTTTGTGCAATTCAACAATTTGTGCTAGTTCTTTCGAGTCGCACAATGAAAGTAAAAAATGTGAGAAAATGTGTCATCTCAATACACCATCAAGCAAAATTACAAGTGAAGCTATACTTTTTAGGTGAATGAGGAGACAAATTACCGGAGGAGGGTTTGCCTGATTGCCTTGACGGGTCTCGTGCAGAATCACAACAGAACTTGGGATAGGGCGAGGAATGTGATTGAGATCAACCTTTGATTGTGCTGTCACTACAGCCCCAGTATGACCCAAAGCAGGAGATGTGGGAGCCATGGATTGATTTGGAAGTGGTCGTGGCATTCCATACATTCTTGGTGGTTGCAGACCAGGAAATGGGGGAGGTGGAGCAACCTATAAAAAACACTGAAATTAGAATGTAGGCTCAAGAGGAGTGGAAGTACATTGCTATTCTTTATCCCCTTGGAGCAGATTAAAGTGACATGACTAAACACCTGAATTTTCATTTGCAAGCATACCACTTTTGCTTGTTTAACTGTGAACCAGCCATGGTTTTGGGCTGCACATATTTATTTGGCCAAAGATGGAACCATTCATTTGGATCGAGACTCAAGATGGAGACTTTTTTTCAAAAATTTGATTTATTTAGTCAAATATAAATCCAAAAATTGTACAATTTTTTCTTAGCCAAAAATTTAAAGCCCGTGATATGACATGAAAAGAATATGTATATTCTAAACATTATCACCAAGTTTAATAGGTCAATTTCTTAAGTTTATCTGCTTCCATTTTCTACAGTTATCCTCCCCGTGGAATTTCATGACACAGTTTAGTTGCAGCCCAGTGATTCTCTATTATCAATTCAAATTTAGGACTTTAACAGGTTAAAATAGTTCCCACAATTTACCAATGCTAATCAAGTCACCCAGCCAGGTGCATATCTAGAATATTTCTCCTGTAATAAATTTTAATCTTACTAGTCATTAATAACCATGTGTATTTTCATTCTATTATGCAAAATACCTCAGGTTTCACTTTCCTCTCCTGTAATAAATTTTAATCTTACTAGTCATTAATAACCATGTGTATTTTCATTCTATTATGCAAAATACCTCAGGTTTCACTTTCCTATACAGATGAGGCTAGATTTGATAATTGAAACCTTGTTTTGCTGCATCATGAAGCCTAAAACCATAAATTGCTGGATACACATCAAAACAACTTTTCGCAGAAAATTCATCAAAACAGTTAGAATCATAAAACACAAAAACATGGAAAACCAATTTTTTTTTATTGCAAAAAGAATAAAAATAACAGAACCAACTCTTGAGTTCTTGTGCAGTTTCTTATGGTCTTAGCATTTTTTTAATTTAATCGCAGGTTGTAGATGAATATTTCAGATATGCGTCCTTCACTAAATGGAATACTCTCATCAGCAATTAACAATTTAAAAAAAAAAACTCAGAATGGCAAGATAGAAGCGCTAATATTTATGTGAACTAGTTCAAGTTTCCAGATATCATGTATCATAACTTTTTCTTATAGCACCACTGGCGAAGACCCAGAAGAAATCTGTGCTCCCACTATATCAATGACCCCAGTATCTCATTAAATACTACAGTCTCACCAGCAGAAATAAAAAAATTAATCACCCTATGCAGTCAATCAATTTCTTCAATCAGAAGACCTCTGGATTCAACCAAAGTGGACATAGATATCAAGCATGTTTTTTTTTTCTCCCAGAATGCAGTCTGTGAAAATGCCTATTTTAATTGAAGCCTCATAAAAGGGTTGCCGTCTATTTGGGTTATTTAACAACCAGAATGTCATCATGTGCTCTGGTGCATGGAAAGAAAATGAGATAAAAGGAAAATAACAATATCTATTTTCATTGCAAGAGCTTCACACTCTAAATGCAACAGAGGAAATTAATTTTAGAGATTTTGAGGGATTGAAGCAGATTTTTTGTCCATTAACAAATATGATCGCTTTAATATTAAAACTTGTTCTGAATGCTCACTTTCTCATAAGTTAGAAGAATATCCTAACCTGTGTCAGAGTATTTTCAGTTTTCTTAATAACTATCTATATGTTGCAAATAGGTTAGTTCTGTCCTTATATGTCAGATGTTGTCATTAGAAATTTAGCATATGTTTGAAACAACATAACACACAGTAAAGAGAATTAGCATGATACTCAGTGTCAAGATTATCAAGTGAGCCAATAATACTTTACCAGGCTGTCAATTGAGTAATTATATCAGCCATCATTTCCGCTTTATAACTTGTGCATTAACTTTCAGGCATTGTAGAAAAAGGTAAAACCATCTATCCCTGCCTGATCCCGAGATAATCAAACATAGGATAAATTCATCATTAAGAAATCAACCAATAAGCAAATAATGAATTCTTCAACATAGATAGGACAATCATGAAAAAGAGATTCAATTTACTGAGAATTTGAAAAGATCACCTGCTGTTGTTGAGACATCCGCATCTGCATCCCATAAGGAGAACCTGATGATGGAGGCACACTTTGAATTGGTGCAGAAAATGGTGATGGAGCCGGAGAAGGCGGCATGTTTTGTGGTGGTGCAGATGGTGGACCAGATGGTGGACCTGGTTGTGCTAGTGGATGCTGAGAAGATGACCCAGATGACAGCATTCTTGCAGGCTGTGGTGCTGCAATTGGAGGTGGCCGCAGTGTACTACCCATGACAGGAGGGAAACGTGGGCCATCTTGGAGTTGCGCAGGTGTGATCCTGGGTAGTCCATTACTAAGTGGGCCAGAAGTGCTTAATGGTGGTGGGGCAGCACTACCCAACATCAAAGGAGAAGACACGAATGGTTGTTGATGAGGACCAGGTCCCAATTGCTGCGAAGAACCACTGGCAAGGGAAACAGTGGCACCACCCAAAGAAGATGGCAGCGACCCAGGAGGGAGCGGTCTCGAAGTGAAACGAGGAGAAGGCTGAGATCCAGGTGGTGGGCCAATGGGTCTATCAGATAACACATTTGGTGACAATGTACGTGGGGGACCACTAGGGCTAGGGAGCACAGGCCCCCTCATAAAGGCACTGGGCAGAGGTGGACCTGGTCGGGTTCCAGCAAAAGGTGGAGGCTGCTGACCAAATGGTGGTGGTCTAGAGGCACCAACAGTAGGATTATTTGACTGTGGCAGATTAGGTTGATTAATTTGCAAGTCTTGCATTTTATTAGCAAGAGAGTTAGGGGTATAAATTGGTGGGATATTCCCCGGACGAGGTCCACCCGGAGTTGCCATCAATAACTGTAGTCAAAACAATATATAATCCAAAACTCAGATCTTTGATTAAAACCTTTCTTTATAAAATGTATCTCACCACACTTCAATCCGGTCTAAAATCTACATGTAAAAAATCACAAAGAATAAAAACTTTCATTTTCAAATTAAACAAAATGCGAGATACAAAAATGCAAAAACGAGTTAATCCAGGAATGGAGCGTCGAGGTGTAGTTGGAACAACTGCCCCCATTGGCTTTCATTTTCAAATTAAACAAAATGCACATATTAAAAATGCAAAAACGAATTAATCCAGGAATGGAGCATTGTGGTGTAGGTGGAACAACTGTCCCCATAGGATTTTGGTCCTGGGTATTCCACAATTACACTTGAGAGGCGGCCAGCACCATAGGAAGATTACCTTCCTTTATAGAATGTATCTCACTCCACTTCAATCCAGTCTAAAATCTACATATAAACAAAAACCCAAAATCACAAAGAATAAAAACTTTCATTTTCAAATTAAACAAAATGCATATATTAAAAATGCAAAAACGATAATCCAGGAACGGAGCATCGAGGTCTAGTTGGAACAACTGCCCCATTGGATTTTGGTCCCGTGTATTCCACAATTACACTTGAGGGCGGCCAGTACTAAAGGTGAGAAAAACCATAAAACAACCGCATCAAAGTTCAGGAGTGCTGTTGTCGAGAAAATCACTGCAGCTAGAGGAAGATTACCATCAAGAAACAGCAATGTTGATAAAGAAAGTAAAATAAATTCTGAGTTGAATTGAAATTAAACCATTCACAACAATCAGATCGAACGTGATTTCAAAATATAATGCCCATTTTTTCCACAAAATAAATCTGATACTACCTTCCAAGTTTGGTGAGGAAGAAGCTGACTTATTCTTGTAGAAATCACTTGCAAGTCTGCAACACAAGGTAAATTGGTGCCAGGGGGATGATGAAGACGTCTCCCTTTTTCCCTCTCCTTCACATTAAATCGTTCCCCATTGTTAACGTATTACCTTGGGAAAAACCTTTTGGCGCTTGTCACCCTCCTGCTAGGCTGCTATTCTGAATAAAACAGGCCTCGGTTGTAGTTGGATGTGGCTTTTCAATTGGGCTTACTGGGCTTATAGGATAGGGTTGCGTGGAATTTACACCCAGTCAGATTTTTTAAGTACAAATTCAAAGAGGAAAAAAATCATAAGAGTTTAATTATCGTTAATTTCAAAACTAAGATAAATTGTATAAAACTTTAAAAAAAAAAGATATTTATTAAAAAAAACTTATAAATCACAATTTATTTCTCGATCACAAATCAAAAAATTTTATAGGTCACAATTTATTTATCGATCACAAAATCAAAATGTTTATAAGTTACAATTCATTTATAGGTCACAATTTATTTATCGATCACAAAATTAATGTGTTTATAATTTAAAATTCATTTATCGGTCAGTTCACAAATTATAAATTTTAAAAGTAAAAATTTATTTAAGGATCACAAATTGTCAAATTAATTGGTCACAAATTATTTCTCAGTTACAACTTAATAAACTAAAAGTCACAATCACATTTTTACATATTATATATTGGTTACAAACACTATTGGTCCCACTTGACTGTCGTCGCCACCAAAACCACGATGCCGCCGCCAATGCCTGTGCCATAATTGTTTGTGACTACTACCTCACCACTGCCAACAATGCTAGATCCATTACCACAACAGCGCCAAAGTCCATTCGCTTCCGCCAACGCCGCCGCCACCACCAATAATGCTCAACTTCAAAACCACCACGCCACTACCAACAAACCACCATTTCAACTACAAAATCACCATCGGTGTCAACGCCGCCACTGCCACCATCACCCGCACCACCACCATCATCGTACCATCAACATCAAGGCCAACAAAAGCAGCACCACTACACTATGTACCAAAACTTACAACCACCATACCCACCAAAAAATCCCAAATTTGTTGACGCTACCGCTGCCACCACTACATCACTACCACCACCTTATTAAATCCATAGCAGATTGCAGTCCAAAAACACGTTGTCGCCACTATGTGCAGCGGTGCTGCAAGCATGTAGTGGTAGTTGCACAACTTGTAGCGATATTGCCAGCGGTGAGGCACCGTTGCTGTGGCTTGGAGGTCGCACGGTACAGCTGCAAGAGGAGCAGTTGCGCCGCCACAAGTAGATAGGTGGGATAAAGAGAGAAGGTGGAGAGCAAAGATGGAGAGAGATAAATTATGGTTGGGTGTAAAATTGGGATGGGGAGTAGACGAAGGGAGGGGTAGGGTTTGGGGGTTGGTTTGTAGATAAATATAATTTTATAATATAATTATTAATATTTAAAAAATAATTATCATCTGATTTTTGAATAAAAATTCTTTCAATCTTATTATTGAAATGAAAACTTATAAACTCTTTGTGTATGTAATTTTCACATTCAAAAATCAAAATTAATTTTTTTTAAACAAAATCAAATTATATTATAATTTTAAATATTATTAATAATGTTATAAAATTAAATAAACCCAACACCCACCAAAACATTGCTCATCCCACCCAATTTCAAACCCTAAAACATTTTAATCTAGGGTGGTTATATTACCGTCAAAACTTTTATTTGATACATCATATCTTCGTTGCAGTTAGGTTCCTAAATTTTTGCTTATTATAACAATTATTTTCTTAATTTTTCCCGTCAAATTCTTATCTTCAACTCTCCATTAACTAGTACATATCATCCTTGATAATGATTCATATATAAAAAAACAAAAAAAAAAAACTTTATTTTCATGCTTTGAAATGAAGGAAAAATATTTTTTTCGCAATTTAAATTTATTGATTGTTTAAAAATATGACCAAAAATAAGTTATTTTACACCATTTCAACAAACTTAAGGACATAAAATTGTTATCAAATACAAAATGCATTAACTAATGAAAAGTTTAAGGATAAAAATGATATGAAAAATCATTAAGGACATAAGTATTATAATAAGTAAAGATTAAGAACATTAAGTGCAATTAAAATGTGGTGCAAGGAAAAAAAATTGGTGTTAATATAATGCCATTTAAACTATTCTCTCTTTCTCTCACTCTCTCCACCAAACACCACACAGGAGGCACCGTTGACGGTGCTCATGATGCCTTCGACGCAACAATCTTGGATGGGGACACCATGATCTTTTTCTTTTACTTAGATTTTTCCGTGCGGTTGCATCTTGAGCGGTCATACGATGCCGCTATAGCAACTAGCGATCACGACGTTGTTGAACCGCGCGATGCCTATGGGCTTTGATTGGTTTAAAGGGTTGCTTTTTGTGATGAAAGCTCTGAGAATGGTGTCGCTCCAGCGGGAATGGCGCCGTCTGCACGCAACTACAACTAGAGAATTGGTGGTGTTTGTTTGCGACATCTCAAGCCATCGTCGTTGCAGTCAAAGTCGTTGGTGGTATTTGTTTATGATGACGACCCGAGCCCACTAGGCCTGTTATAGTTAGTGTTTTTTGTGTGTGGTGGTATTTTGTGGTTGGTGATGTTTGCCGATAGTGGTGGTGCTCTATGAGTGAGGTGTGAGGTAGTGGCAGTAATGGTGATGGTGCAAGTTGGTGGTTTGCATTGATTGTCGCACGTGAAAGGTTGTTGCATTAGTTTTGAGATGATTTTTGGGGGTGATTTTTTTGTGTTTTCTTCCGATCTACTTTGTCGGAGTGTTGGGTGGTGGCGGCGGGCAAGGAGAGATGGGAATAAAACTATTTGTGACCAATTACTTGGTTAATTTGCGTTCAATAAATAAATATGTGACTTAAAAACTGTGATCATGATTTACACTTTATTAAATCGTGATCGAGAAATAACTCGTGACCAAGAAATTTGATAAATTGTTATCGTGAAATATGTTGTGACTTATAAAATTTGTGATTTGTGATAGAGAAATAATTTATGACGTATAAATTTTTTTATTTGTGTTCGAAAAATAATTTTTGACCAATTAATTCACTAATTTGTGACCAAATTGTATATAATTGTAACATTAATATATTTTATTATTAAAATATACTTTTGATTAATTATTTCTTAAATAAAAATCTAATAATGTCTTGTTTTTGAAGTTTTAAACCATCTCTCTTAGTTTTGAAATAAGTCGTAGTTAAAACTCTTAAATATGAAATTCTCTATAGTTAATTTCGCATTTACAAGTTGTTTAGATTCATGTCCGGTTCGTTTATTCCTCAGTTTTGGATTTATTTTATTAATTTAAAAAAATTGATCATTTTTGACATATTTTGTTAATTAATTAAAAAACGATTCGATTCGTGAACGAATGGAATCAACTCGTATGGGCTCAGCTCGAGTCGAACCATTGCCATCCCCAACTGTACTAAGGCAAAATTTACCTTTTAAAAACATTGTCCAATGTTGTGGAAAAAGAAAAACACATGATGCTTATACATAAATTTCTTTTCCTTTGATTGGGAGACCTCTATCTTATCCATGGTTGATTCAAAAACAAATGACAAATGGATTTCAATAATCCATACATCATAATTCCAAAGGATATTTATATAGAGAAAAGGGGCAAATGATAAAAACTGTGGATATATACCCAAGATTTAAATGTCTTGTAATTTTTTATATTTAATTGTATATGTTATTTTTTTTATAATGATTTATTACATTGAGGGACCAATTAATTCTCTAAATTAATCAACTTAATAGTTCATGCCATTTCAAGTTAGTTGTACATAACAATGCTTTTATTAATTGTATATAATACTGTGGAAATGAATTTGATTAATCTATATTTTTTTTTTCTGAAAGCCATATATTAAAAAGCTAGAGCTAATTGTATTTTAATGCAAATAAATTGAACTTTTGGGTATTGTTGACTATAAACATAAAAATATAAAGGTAAAATTGAAAATCAAATGTTTCTCATCGATCCACATTTTTGTTATATGCCCCGTTTGGCACCCTTTTTTTCTCATTCTCATTCTTTTTTTCTTTCTTCATTTCAACCACACATTCTATCAATAAAATATTATTACACATAAACGTAAAAATTCTTCTGACTTTTTAACCACAGGTTCTTCCATTAATCACTATTTAAAAACACATTTTTCTATTAAAATGAGTGTCAAACACCCATTATAATAGATTTAACATTATTTTCTTTTCTACGTTACCAAACTTATTCCCCATATTCTTGTTTCGATGTCAACTTTGTAGGCAATGGATGAATTTGGTCTACGAGTTGACATTTTAAGTTTCAGTTTTCCAATTTTCCTCTTAGATTGTCACTTTGATCGTCATTTTTGATTTTGCATCGGACAATTTATTGAAGTAGATATTGCTTTTCACAAGTTGGCAAATTTATCATGCAGTAAATGTATCAACACAAATCATTCTTTACACTTTGTCACGCGACAGTACATCATTGGACAATTTAAAAAATAAACAACTTTCCCTCCGATCAATTTTTAAAAACGCGTCAAATATCAAATTAGGTGGACACTTGGAGTGTCCACCTAACATTTTTTTTTTTATCATTGTCACATATATTGACACAAAATGGCAAAAGGTGAGTCGCCACATAAATAAAACTATCGCTACCTGATTTTTCGAATAGGTAGTTGGTCTCTAACTTAAAAAAAAGAGCAAGTTAGTCATCAACACGGGCTGTGGGGTCCAGGCATTTTAAAAATAAGTTTGGGAAAAATATTGTAATATGATTGTAGGTTTAGTCTTAGCATTAAGCAAAAGAATTTAGATGTTTTCTACTTCACTAGGTTCGAGTTTTAATAAAAAAATTTCTCTTCTTTAGAAAACATCCAAAATTAGGGTGTGTTTGATGGGCATGAAAAATGTCTCTTAAAAAATAAAAAATTCCTTTAAGCAAGGAAAATAAAAACCTACCCCTAACACTAACGAAAGTGTTTTCCTCAAAAACAAGGAAAATTGGACATATTTGGAAAATAATTTTCAGAGAGAAAATGATAATCAAACACTTCAAAAGTTAAAATTTGGTAAAAAAACAATATTTTCTATGGAAAATTTTCCAATCAAGTACACCTTTAGAAATGGGCAAACGCAGACATTTTGAGTTAGGGGCACAATCAAACCATATACAAATCGAATATTTTGTTTTTAATTTTTGAATGATTCGTACTTGATTTGAGACAATGCAAATTTATTTAAAAAAGATTTTTTCGTTAACATTTTACTAATCATTTTCATCCATCTAATTTCGAATAGTCATTTTATTAATGTTTTGTTTATCACAATAAAATGCATATTTACGTTTAAAAATTTTATCATATATTTGATACAAACAATCAATTCAAGTAATTGAAAGGAAAAACATATAACTAATATTCAATNTTTCATCCATCTAATTTCGAATAGTCATTTTATTAATGTTTTGTTTATCACAATAAAATGCATATTTACGTTTAAAAATTTTATCATATATTTGATACAAACAATCAATTCAAGTAATTGAAAGGAAAAACATATAACTAATATTCAATATTAATAATCGATCAAATAAACACAATGCATTAAATATAAGTCAAATTTTACACAATTTGATAAGAGAAAATGCAAATTTAGATTCTAATTACTTGAAAATTTGATTGGAAAGTGAAGATTTATAGTAAATGTGATAATTGGTAGAGAAATTATATACAAAATTTAAAAAATTATATAGAATAAGATTTTGTTAATATGCGAGAGGATAAAAGTAAGAGAAAGCAAGAAAAATGAGAAAAATTCAAATTTATTGTGAATTTGCCCAAGTTTGGTTGAGATTAGAATCAGTTTTTTAAGCAAATTTTAATAAAAGTTAAACAGTTNTTAAAAAATGCAAGTTAGACGTTTTTCTTTAAGACTCGCGTTTAACGTATTTTTAACTATTTTCGATATCTATTTGGACTGTTCGATATACTGATAATGTAGTTCTCGAAATAAGTTTTGAAATGATATAAGTAATTTGTAGATTCGATTAGCGTACAATTGTCGGAGAAATTTTGAAATTAGCATGTTATCAAAATTCAAATTTATTGTGAATTTGCTCCTGTTTGATGGAAATTAAAATCAATTTTTTAGTAAATTTTGATAAAAGTTAAAACAGTTATGGATTCCATGAAATACGTTATTAAAATTAATGGTTAACTTTGATTTATATAAAAATTTAGATTTGTTAATAGGTCCGCCCTCACCTTTAGTTCCTAATTTTAGAGATTATAAAAATTCATCTCCAACCTTTACAATTTAAATTCTCTCAAATGCTTAGGGGTTGTTCTCTTTATCGTTTTAAACCCGTTTTCTGTTTTCGATTTTTCAAAACAGTGAAAACACGTTTACTTACCTATTTTCAAAAACAAATTTCAGAAAACGAGTTTAAGATTTACAAAGAAATCGTTTTGGGTGTTTTTAGTTAAAATCAAATCAAAATTTTCAAAACGCGTTTTAAGTATTTTCAATTTGACGTCACCCCAACCACCACCATCGCCCCCTACACTTCACCACTACAAAAACCATCATCGCCGTCGTCACAACATCACCACCACTACCACCACCGCATGCACCACACCACCACTACCACCACCACGTCACCCCAACCACCACCATGCAAAATATTTTATTGTTGGAATTTGATGCCATTTGTGACATTAACTTTCTAACATTTGGGCTATGATGAAAAGGAAACGGGCTCAGCCCATTGCTGATTATTTACAACCATTGTCCAATAACACAACGTTGTTTCAGGCCCAAACCCTAGCCCAATTCTAATGCTAAGTGTGCTGCTCTGAAACCGTTAGATTAACACTTGATCTATGGTGATGGTGTGTGGTTATTAATTGAAGCTGAAGGGTCACTTCTCTGTGTGATTTTCTCATTCTTCTGTTGCGAGAAACTTCTAGGATTTTCTCTGTTATGCTCGTCTTCTCCATTCTTGGTATTTTCCCTCTACTGTATGTATACTGAAAACCATCGTTCTTAGTGAAATTGAGTGTCTAGTCTTTGTGATTCTTCGCTCTTTGTTTTTGAGGGAAAGAGATCTTAGTGTTGATTCTGGTTTCATTATAGTAGCTGCTTTGTGCATTTTTCTTGTGGTTTTGTGGTTTTTGTTGGCTGATTCAATTTGTACAGACGGGTACAATGATCCTAATTCTGAGCCTATAAATTGATTCAACCCTTTTTTGTCTTGGTTTCTTGTTCGATATTCTTGGTGAATATATGATTGCTTTCGTTGATTCTTGAGGCTTCAAAACCTTAAAGAATGTATGATTTAAAAGGAGTTTGAGAAAAAAAAAAAAAAAGGATTTTAAAATAATGGTGGACAAACATGGGCTAAATATTAATTTCGATAAATTAGAATTCATGCTATAGAATTTAATAAAAAATTATATTAGATGTCAACCTTTCGAAATTTTTGTCATGAAACCCTCTATATTAAATCATAGGCGTGGTCCAATATGTTTCTGTATGAGCCATCATCTCTCATGGAACGCAGTCAAGGTATATTAATGGCAGTGGTCCCTCAGACTTCAACTGTTCGAGTTTTCCACATTTGGACTGACCATAGCATAGGTGCATCACATGAGGACACCACCTTATTAATAATCAAACGTCTCTCTTGACAAAGGAGACAAGGCAATTCAATGTTATGTCACGCGGCCTTGCTCTTGCTCTTGCTCTTCGCCACATATCGGCCCCATCGGCCGCAACCGCAAACCGTCCTACACGGCTACACTGTCAGCCGGCCCCGCAAGAACAGTCCCCTTGGATGGGGCTGACAATGAGATTTATAATTGCTTATTTCTTATCCGTCCAATTTATGAACAAAACAAAGTGATAAAATAAGGACAATTTGAGTGAGTGTTGATCAGATTTGATGTTGTAATGAACCCCCTGTTGTTTTCTAGTATGTAGGGCTTGTAACCCCAAATGATCCTTACATGAATGTTTTTCTCTCTTGCAATTTGAGTACGCTACTAAACAATATAAATAATAAGATCTAACTGTTGAGAATTTATTTAATCATGCACAGCGAAAAATAAATTATTGTTAAATTTTCACTACTGATATGCTTTATAATTAGATAGAAATTGTATTTAGAATAATACTTTTAATGAATTCTGCAAACTCATTAGTTGATTCTCAAACACGAATAATCCCGAACTGCAATTCACAGATGTCCAATTGTCCAGCATTCATTGAAAATCCACACAAAGAACAAGAGTAAGAGAATTAAAGTTTCTCTTTTCTTGTACTAGCAAGAATATGAATTATCTTATTTTGTTCTATTGTCCTGAAACCCTAATGACTAATTAATAGCACAAGTGGGCTGGGCCCGTCTCTTAAACTTAATAATTATGGTATATTTACAAGCAACTCAATTAATTAATTGTCCAACACTTATTAATTAATTAATTGGTGAATCTCATTCTTCTGACTTCTTTTGTGTGTGACCCATCAAGTTTTCGATCATGATACATAACGACGTGAATTATTATTTTGATCTAATCAAAATCAATAAATTAAAATATCCCTTTTAATTTATCACCAATTCACATTTGTCATTCTAGATTGATATCTAACAATATGTCGGGGCAATACATGTGACGGAAAATGTCACGTGATATGACAAAATCAAACTTGTTCGTTTACCGTGATTATAGTTTCACGGTAATATCACCAAAGTATGACTATCTAAAATTAATTGGACTTAGAGCATAACACTTGCACTAACAACTATAACACCTCGTGCTAATTTTTGTTGAGATCGTGTCATTTTCACGAACGAACGTACTTTTAATCTAAATAAAATATCTCTCCTACACCCAATTTAAGTTGGCATTCCCTTAATTTATCCAACCATGGTGCCTTCGCTTGTTGGCGTGTCTCCGTTTCTTATCTTACGTATTTTATCCTAGCCACCACGTTTATCTTTTTACTCATTATTTCCTTCAATGGTGTTCATGTATGCAGCATTTTACGATAAAATATTATTTTCTTTCCCAAATCTGTCTTTTAGTATTTGTTTTCATGAGAAAATAGACAATTCAGAAAAGTTAATGCAAGAAAAAGACAACAGAATGAGAAGATGAATTTTTTCTTCTCTTCTAGGAACAAACAAAGAAAATGAAAACTCGTAAGATAGGCCATCACTTTCTAAGAAAAGACTAATCGAAAACGGTAAATGTTTTTTTCATCGCATGGATATATTACAAACTTTAATCATGTAAATTATATATTTGAGGATATATTCATAGTTCTTTGGAATTTTAACCCTCATCAAGGGTTTTACTTCGTAAGAATTTATATTTATTATTTCGATTATCAAGGTTTTTAAGCTTAAAACTTGTAAATTGGTTCAACGAGATATTTAGATATCAACACGATTGCCATCAAAATCTAGCCCACGTCTGGTACGGATTAAAATTATATTTTGATAAAAGTTGATGATATGGGTGGTTGAAAAGCTGTGGATCCCATGAAATGTGTGGTTAATATTAATTGTTGAATTTGAGTAATTTTGATTGGTTTTTAATCCAAACCAAACGGGGGCTTAATATTCAATAAAAAATGATAATTTAACGGACGGTTAGGTCCAACGAAGTTTATGTTTAAAAGAAAAAGATGTTCTTAAATAAACAATACAATTAAAAAAATATATTTAAAAGACAATACTATCTCATTTTTTATTTGCTTCAACTTCAAAATTTCAGAAATTGATCAAACGCCGAACAATAAATTTTTTTTTTTACATCTATCACTTCGAATCGGTAAATATATTTATGTGTTAAATTTCGTTCTCGTTAAATTAGTATACGTTTTAATAGATAAATTTTATTTCGACATAAATTAACATGTAGATAATTTTTTTTAACAGATTTATAATTTTTTTTAAAAATAAACAAGAAAAACATTCATCTGCGTGAATATTCATGGCAATGATTTCGGCCAATGTTAACAGCCTCTGACAACCGACTGTTCACAAACAAAACAATAAGATGTTACAGTCGAAACAACCGACTCTGTAACTAGGCTGTTAACTTTTTTTTTTTTAAATTCAGTTGTCTAGTGGTTGGGCTGATTTTTTTACTATTACTTTAGTGATTTCAAATTGGATGAAAAAGATCAATGGGTACGAAAATGGACGAGTGATATACGTGGTGATATTCCAATTTCCTTAGCATCGAGTACATCATATGCGAAAATGTACTAATTTACAAAATAAGCTGAAAGTCTATCCCTCTCAGTACGGTATGGAAATGAGATTTCAATTCAACGAGCATTCATCTATGTCGATTCCACCTATGAAGGTGGCTTATGATTTTGAGGCGAATTATCTATTTGAATTGAACAAAATGCAAACGATTTTTTTTAATGACTTTATTGAGGAAGAATGTCGTCGAAAGTGAACACGAAGATTTGGATGGAAGGGATCACAATGGCAATGATTTTTGGGACACGATGGAGAAAGCTCGTGAGATGATGTGGTTATTCCCGAAATAGTTGTTCCTAATCGTGATCTCGCTGTTACACACAGAATTTCGTATATAGTTCACGACAACAAGAATGAAAATAAATTTACAAATGAGAATTTGATTGCTTTATCTCATCAGAAACATGAGAAAGGCGAGAACGTAGGAGCTAGATTGAGTGGACCGTCATCTAATTCTTTGCGTGTGGTTCCCGATGATGAGGATTTGTATGTCGAGCAAATGTTTGAAACAAAGAAAGATTTGCATAAAGTTGTGCACCGAATTGCACTAAAATACAACTTTGAACTCAAAGTGAAAAAATCAAACAAGTCATTGTTGACGATTGTCCGGGTCGACGACGGCTATCGTTGGTGTTTGTGAGCGAAGAAGATGGACACGTATGAGCTATTTGTAGATCGTAAGTATACACGAGTACATACTTGTGAAATTGAAATTCATCGAAATGATCACAAGTAAGCTCAAGCACGATTTATTGGTCGACAATAATGCACAAGTGTTGGAAACTACGGGCGATCTACAGACCTTTGATATTATTAACGACAGTCGTCGGGAGTACAGAATGGTCATAAGCTACCTGAAGACCCATAAGGCCAAAAAATGCGCGTTGAAAAATTTAATGAGTTCGAATGATGAGAGTTATACTAAATTGGCTAGATATTGCCATAATATTGGGACAACTAATCACGGCTCATCATTTTGTATTGAGAGGAAGAGCGAGAATTGTTTTAAGTTTTACTTCATCATTTTTGGACAATGCATTGGGGGATTTTGAAATGTGATGCGATCCCTAATTCTAGTTAATGGTACAAGTCTAAAAGTTAGATACAAAGATAAATTAATTATTGTTATATGTCATGATTTCAACATCCAAATTTACCATCTTGCATTCGAAATAATCGATAGCAAGAATAATCGTCGACACGTTGGTTCTTCACAGAGTTGAGGAAAGTGATTGGAAAAGTGCATTTGTAACTGATTGGGGACCGTCTATAATAAATGGTATTGTTGAAGATTTTCTCGATACACATCATGAGTATTGCATGTACCATATACAAGGCAATCTGAAAACGATGTATCTGGACAAAGACATCATTTCCTTGTTTAGGAAAGTGGTTGAAGTTTACTGTGTTGAGAATGTAATATGTTCATAGTGGAAATAGAAAGTAATCATTCCCGACATGGGAATACCTAACAAAAATGGGGATTAAACATTGGGCGCGTTCACATTTTTCAGGACGTCGATATAACACAATGACGTCAATCAATACGGAGTCTCTCAATGTATCATTTAAGAAGGATCAATAGTTACCAATTTTCACAATGATTGAGAATATTCGTAGAAAACTACAGCAACAGTTTCATGACTAACGTGCAGAATCACATAGTTGCACAAGTGTGCGAGCCCCGACTCATGAGGATAGCTATTTAAGGTTGCAGAGGTTGCGAGAAAGTTGAATGTGGAACCACGGATGAGTTGCATTTCCCCGTGAAATGTTCATGTGAGCATACAGTCGCGGTGACTGTGTATAAAGGGTTTGCAGCGAGAACCGTATGCTCTCCACGACTCATTATTGGAGAGCATCATATGCTGATACCATATTTCCTCTACCGAATTAAGTTAAATGTGAAGTTTCCAACCATATTCTCCCACTTAATAGTTTGTTGCCACAAAATTGAACCATGTGGTCCTGGACGT
Source organism: Fraxinus baroniana (assembly GCA_903798355.1). Lineage (NCBI taxonomy): Eukaryota > Viridiplantae > Streptophyta > Magnoliopsida > Lamiales > Oleaceae > Fraxinus > Fraxinus baroniana. The sequence continues at coordinate 486 of CAIGRO010139308.1, read as the reverse complement.
TCACGTACGTCTAAAATACCATATAGATGAGAGTTTTCTTGACCGTATAGGTGCGGCGGTGCAGAACAACAAAACATACTCGCCAATTTTGTGTAAATCATATTCCTCTAAATAACAATTAGATGGATGTGATTACCATAGTAACTATTATAAACATTATTTAACTTAATCGTTTTAGTTTTAACTTTTTTTAATGGTCAAATGGCATTATGGAAATATGATCGGATGCAAGTCTGTCCATTCTTACAAATCCAATGAATATATCCAAGATAAAATATGTCGAATATAAGCGAATAAATGAAAAAATAGTCATTTATATCAAATCTTGATTAATTATGTGGGTCATGCTTTTGTATCATTGTCATCATAAAAGTGAAGAGAAGCCTCCAGCATGTACTTACATGAATCGTCTCTATCAAAGGTCTAGAGAGTTCAAGTTGGTAGGGTTTGTAACACTTGGACATGTTTTTGGTACACTAATTTAAC
>CAIGRO010139252.1:0-12985 GCA_903798355.1 Fraxinus baroniana | reverse complement strand
GATTTTTGCTAATTGTAGTTCAACAACTAAATAAATGCGGATTCTCTTCATTCTTAATAGCCTCAACATCTAAGAATCAATTAAGATAACCATCCTTCATCAAGAGTCCAATTCTTTCAAATGAGTTCAGGGCTTCCTCAAGACATCTAGCACATTTTTTTTTTAAACTCCTCTCTATTAAACTTTTTAAATGACCCTTGTAGCGAGCTTTCAGCCAATAACTCCCAAGTCAAATGATCATAGGGCACCAGGTTTTTAGAGACCCTTACAGACTTAATCACTCGAGTCATTAAGGTTACAAAGAGAAGTTTTACAATAAGATAACATGAGCAGCACCCAAATTTTTGTTTGTTAGAAAATCTAAATAGTGGTAATTTGACTAATCCTCAACAAGAAAGGGAGACTTCACATTAAAACTTTCTTGTGTAATTATCCAAAACTTTCAACTCGAGTAAACAACAACTAAAGAAGTATAATGAACACCTCCACAGTTATCACAAGTCGAATTAATGTTGACTGCATTCACATCTCATACTTGGAAGCATAGTAGATGTGATTCCATACTCGTAACATACAATCTAAGATGAGAGCAACACACAAATTTCTATTTGCCTAAGACAATGATAATTTCACTACCTCTCAACAAGAAAGGAAAACTTTTTATGAAAATTTTCTTTTACAATTACCCAAGAGTTTTGATAATAGACTAGTCATTCAACTCGAGGAAACAACAACTAAAGAAGAAGAGTTTGTAGATTATGGGGAATTAATCATAAACAAAGTGGTGGCTTTCAATGAAGTTGAAATATTTATAGTTGAGCTCGACCCGGATTGTATGACAAGTCGTATTTTTTTACGGGCAAAGTTAAAATTTGAATAACATTTGAAACATGGTGCACAGTCATCCTACACAGACTAAGCAAGGTCTCCTTAGTCCTATTCAAAGAGTAGTGAAAATATTTTGTAAAAAGTTGCGATAAGATTTTAAACAATCGCCTCTTAAGAGGCAATTCAATTTTTCTTACACTTTCATTTTTTTATTAAAGAAAGGATTTTTAAATTTAAATTTTCTTTTTATTTTTGTATTTTGCAAATAAAAAAAAATTTATTTTATATTTTTTTAGTTCAAGGTCGTTACAAAAGTCAAAAGAATTAGCCTATACTCCCATATGATTATATTGTTAGTTATTTTTCTTGTCTCTTTTTATGTTGGTGAAAATATCCCGCACAAAAGAAAATGAGACTAAGGGAATATAAAAGACTAAATGTTAAAAGGAAAAATATTATCTTAGTACACAGTTAATATTGCTAACTTATTGTTGCATTTTTTCGTGTCTCGAGTGTAGGATATCGTAATAAGTAATACAATGGACCTTTGAATCTATATTATCGTTCCCCCAAAGACTATATTTTAGAATTTAATTAGATATTTTTATTTTTTCTAATTCCTATTTGATAAAAACAAACAAAAGAATTATGCATTATTATGAGTTTTTTATTTAAACAATTGAAATTAAGTAAAAATGCACACAAAATTTGGTTGAGAATTCAAATAATGAACGGATATTAGGGATGAACAATTTCACCTATCACATTCAAGTCTTAATTCACGATTTAAGAGCTTAATGTAGTGTTTGATCGAATTCTTTTATTTTTATGTGAATCTATCTTAGTTAAACGAAATGTTGGTTCTAAGAATTTATATGATGATCACAATATTCAGTATAGGTATCTCTATATGTTATACTAATATACTGAATTTTACTATATGGTCTAAATCTCAAACCCACCACTTGATTAGTAAAAAATTCACAAAATCATTAAATTAGTGATTAAGTAATTTAATACATTAGACTCATAGCAAAATCAATGCATGTATGATAAAATTACAAGAATTTTGAATATAAGACAAATGGTCTCAAGTGGAATACATTCTTCGCCCTAATATAAAATTAGCTACACATAATAAATGAAGAAGAAAAATAAGAAGTTGTTATTGAATACATCCCCGAATTTTGGATATAGATGTAGAAAAAGAAATAAAACTTGCATCAAGATATACTCCATCTTCCAATCAATGCTACAAAATGTGAATTTCTTGATGTTTTTCTCCCTTGAATTGCGTTCTTCTATCTCTCGTTGTGTGCTCCATCTCTCAATGTGTGCTCCACTTCAAATTGTGTGAAACTCTTCTATTTATACTTCTCCTTACGTTTGTGTCCAAATTAAGGTTTTTATGAGCTTTAAAACAGACAAAAACGTCCCCTAAATGCACCTGACGGTGCCTCGGTGCCATGGAAGTGGTGCCGCGAAGACAGAGTGGTGGCGCTTCGACGATGGTGGCACCTAGAGAAAAACTACATTGCACTTTTTTTAGTATATTATTATCATAACTTTATCTCCCGATATTTGATTAGGCGATTCAAATTGGGTTATAAAGATAACTCAAAGGAATACAACTTTACTATAGGTAGATGTTTGCCAATTCGAACCTTTACTAGGCCAAAAATGGTTCTCAATCTCCGACTGGAAATCTGAAACATCCTTGTGCGGTTGAAAATTGATGTATGAAAATATTTTGGTCATATTTCACTCCATTTGACTTCTAATTGCTTCCATTTGACCTCTAGCATTCTCGAATTTTCATCGTGAGCTTCGGCACAACTTAAAATATTTACACTTTAGTCCCCAAACTTTGGATCTTGCCCATTTTTCGCCAATTTTTACTTATTTATTTCAAATCCACTTCCATTCATCGAGTTTAGCCTAATAACACATTATGTAATAAATTAGACTATAATTCCATTAAAATAATTACGAAATTTCAATATTTTAGATTCGAATAAGTGTATAAAATACACTTATCACTTATTTAGGTCATTTATTGCCCACATTGATGACAATGTTTAATTCAAGTTTACGGGTATACTTTGTTATTTTGATATGTATTTTTTCTTTGTGCGTGGTTTATTTATCTTTCAAGTATAAAAGAATAATTTGATATGCAAAAAATATTGAAAATTAGAAAACAATCCAAAATATTTTCTTGTTATATGTATGCTTGTGTGAGTTGGATAATTTTTCTTGTTAATGATATTGATTGGAATTGTTTATAATTCCTGAATTGTGACTAAGTAATTGATACTTATACGCGCGAGGTGGTAATATCTTAAGCATAAGTCATGAGGGTCATCATTTATTTTTTGGGTTGGTTAAATTGATAGAATATGTGGAATGAATTGTAAAGTTAGGTTGTTAAAATTAAGATCATAAATTGAAAACAAAATCGCTTAACCAATGAAAATGATAGTTTTCAGGATGGTTGACCTGTTGTTGGAAGCTATTTAAATAGGTATTGATAACTTATTGAAAAATTTCGGCGAGATCACTCCTCGATATGTGGAATCATCGCGCTGAGAAAGAAAAGAGTCAGCTAAGTGTGTAGAGTATTTCTTTGGCCAATAGGTGAAATCTAGATAGAAACCATACATTATGGATCTAATCCTAACTACTCGTTACAATAAAAAGCATTAAACTAATCAAATAATAAAGATGTAAAAGTATAGGAAGAAGAGACATTCATTTATAAATATAAATATCGATGTTTGAGCGATTCTACCTACCCTTAAATTGGAGAGAAGAAATAATAAGAAGAAGCAATCTGACATTGATAACATCAATGCCTAGCGAAATAGCTACCTACAAGTGAGAAATATCAGTGTTAAAAAATAAACTATAAAATTGTATTTTTCATGCATTTGTGAGTGTGCAAACATTGACAATATTGAATAGCATTGTGCTTGCAGGCTAAGCCATGAACATTTAATTTGGGAATCTAGATTTCTAGTGAAATTGATTGACATAGTTGGATCGAGTAGTTGCTTTCATTGGTTAAACAAATCAAACTATAGCGAGAAATGAATGAAGGTTATGAAAGAAACTTTAGAATAAATATTTTGGGTGAGAGATTGAATAACAAATTTGTGGGTACATTGAGAGAGAGAGAGAGAGAGAGAGAGAGAGAGTTGACCACTGAGGATTGAGATATAACCAACCTAAAGGTTTATGATGATTGAATGGACTACGAAACACGCATTGATTGAGCATTAGATAAGTAAAATTTTGTTATGTTTGCACGATTTAGAAGCCTTTTGTGAATTATTCTAATAGTTTCAATACTTGACGCTAATATGACAAGTTACTTTACACATTATTTTTTCTTATTTTGTTTGGTTGTGTATTAAGTAGATAATTTTGCTCGGAACGAATAAGAGTTTAAATTTGGGAGTACTTGATAAGGGTGTCCGTACTTTTAAACGTGATAAATTACGGATAATTGAGCATATTTCTACCTAATTTATTGGAATTTTGTTAATTGTAGGTCAAACCCTAACTTGGATACAATTGACACGATAATGGATGATTTTAAGAAAATTTTGATTAGGTTCAGTGCAGTTGAAGTCTAATTTGATGGCACAAAAGTGATAAGAAGTAAAAAGAGAGCTATTGTAAAGAAAACCACAAGTTTCGAGGATAAAATTCAACTTTAAAAAAGTTTGAGGACTAAATAGCACACTTTAAAAACTTGAGGAGACCAATTTCGAATGACTATTGTTATGGGCCTATATAGGCCAGCCACCTCATCCGCCACGTGTCCAAGGAAGTGATCTCCATCACGCCACGTGGAGGACGAGGTGATTATTCATAAGATGAGCTACATAGACCCTCCACCTCATCCGCCCCGTGTTAGGAGAAGTGATCTTCATCACGCCAAATGGTGGACGAGGCGACTGCACAGGATGAATTGGAACACCTGTCCAAAAGGAGAATTGAACTCATCCGCGAATCATAGCAGATGCAAAGGCCTGCACTCCACATCTACAAAACTGCACGGACTTGCCACCCTTCGCCTCTGTTTTCCAGTCAAATCCCTGACTCATTGATGGGACGTATAAGACTCAAGCAGTCAGATCAGTTGGCCTTGTCAGAACCTTCAATGCACGCTAACCTACAGATTGATACCTAGGATTGGACAACCCCTCAGGATCTGATGCCACGTGTCCCCTCATCTAATGGCTCTTATCTTACTACCCTTAGTATAAATATCTCCACCTTATGCCTGAAAAGGGATCTCGATTCCACAAAATTGGTAACTCAAGCATTCATAGTTACTCCACCCTTAGAAATATACACTTATCTTTTCACTCTTTTTTAACCACCTCCCAATGATTGTTTAAATAGCTAGTAGCTGTATTTCGGTTAACCTGAACTGACTTGATCGTTAGAGTACTCGCGGCTACTTCTAACTCCACCGAAAAAAGGCCATGAGTGACTAATAACATGCTATCATGTGCAAGGATGGAGGTGACGTGAAGACTTATTCTGTTGGCAATGTGTCCGAACCATTTTTCGGGGGTCAACAACTATAAAGTTTCGAAAACCAGTCTGGAAGATTTTGGAAGTTTTAGGACACAATCGAAGTTTAGGATGAAAAAAGGACCAAAGTTGGACGAAAAATTGTAGACAAGATCAACGACGCATGAAAAAAAGTTGAATTGGCACTAAGATGGACAAATCCAAAAGTTGAAGAAAAAAAAAGATTGGGCTGAACGTGGTCAACAGCCGTGGGTTCGTATTCCAACTCAAGCCTCTTTTTGCCACGGTGCACCGCGGTCTAGACCGTGGTCCAATCGAGTGCTGATTTTTGACATCTTTACGAGGTGCAACTCCCAAACCACTTTCACCCCTAAAAATTGACCTTGTTTATGTAACAAAAGGGGTTTACACCATAGAAAAATAGATAGAAAATTGTAGAGCAAGAAGGAGAAAAATCAAAATCAGCCACTTTCTTCATTATTCTTTGGAAACCTGGTGATGTACTAAAATCTTTTCTTGTGTTTTTTCCTTTCAAAACTCGTTTAACTTTTTGATTGTTACAAAAAACAATCTAACCTAGTCGTGAACCTTCTCAAAATTCTTGATTTTAATTCTTTCATGTGTTTTACTTCAATTTTTTATTGTCTTTGACATAATTACCCTCTATTTTGTTGGATTGAACAAAAGGTATAGTATAGTACTTTATCATTGTTGTGGTCATAAATTGACTTCTTAGGTGATTTAATACGTTTAGTTAATGTTTATTCTAACGCACGTAGAGATTTATTGGGTTGACTTGGCTAACTACTTGTTTGAGTCCCATTTTGTTCATCAGAATGTATCTTGAAATCGTATTTTGATGAATAATGTTAGGTTAAAAAATAAGGAAAAAATCTGAATTTGTGTGTAATATTATTAAAATGTGTGGTTGAAAATAGGAAAGATAAAAATGTATTTTGAAAAATAAGGAGAATCAAATAAGGGCCAAATAAGATTGATTTGAATTTGAGAGATTTAAAATTATTAAATAAATGAATTCAATCGAACACAATTTTAAGAATGAATTTGAGAGACAAATACACAAGTTAAAAATTCACATTGTTACACTTTTTTTTAATTATTTTCTTAAATTTATAATTTTTGGATAATAATGAAAATTACTTTTGATTATTGTTATTCGAAATATTTAGATAGATAATTCTCATGAGAACGATAATTCAAATTCTTAATCCAGTTTATTACTTGTTTACGATATCCTACACTTACAATAGAAATCACGCAACATATCACTATACTCAAACTAATTGAAAAGACGTGTAATATAGTTTTAAGAAAGCGTCGAGATTTAAGTATAACAAAAAAGTCAAATTTAATATTAGGAGCCTTTCTTAACTTCCGAGGAGTAGCTAAGGGAATAATGAAAGTCAATATTGATTGTTTGAATCCTTCGTTTTGATGGAGTTGGAGGATGCGTGAGGTCCAGAATAGAATTCAAGGTTTGAGGAGACGTGGAATTTGCTGATACATGTAAATGAACAAGAGCTTGAGTACTAATATATTATTTTTAATGTATAAAGGTGTTTTTGACGGTGCTGACTGAGGGTTTTGGTATTTCAACATCAAAACGAACACGAATTTATGAGATAAAACGCGTTTTATAACAGTAAAAATCTACCAACCATATCCATGATTTGATTTAATGTTAATAATATTAAGTTTCTAGAAACTTGTCACTGTCCTTGTTTAGATTAACAATGAATAACAAGACAAATAATAATACTATGGATACTTTATTCAATAGAATTTGACCACTTCTCGATCATATATGTTCGTGTATGATTAATATATCAAGACCGATCTCTCAAGCATCGATATTTAGTTTATGCTAAGCATTCGGGGTGATATGATGGTAGGAGACACTTGAGTACTTAGTAGTATAAGCTAAACATCGATGCTTAGGATATCAGTCTGAGATGAACGTACATTGTACATTGTTCTGTAATACTTTATAAGTGCTGTAAAAGTAATATTTGATACCTATTTGTTGGGAGGATTTGATGAGTTTTAAATGAATTAAAGAAAATAAAATGAAGATTGTACTCTAAAAACTCAATTTCTATTATTCAAATTTTTGTGATGATGAAATATTACAAATGAAAAACATTTTCATATTACATTTGAAAAATAAGAATTAATTATTAATACATAAATTTAAACACCCATTAAAATTTTCTGGATACATGAATATAAAATAAATTCATCCATAATAATTCTAAATTAATGTAGATCAAGATTCATTGAGTTTATATTAATGTCAGTGTTAATTAATTGAGAATTAATAACACGAAATTCAAACACGACCAAATATTTTGCAGTATTTATTACATATTAAAAAAATTAAGGTATTGTTGAAATAATTGAATTGTACAATATATGGTCATAATAATCAATTTTTATTAAAATCTACTAAAAATCTTAATTCAATCCTACCAAATAGGGGTTTAATCTATTATTGATATATATACACACATTTTAACTTAATATTTTTAAGAAAAATCAAACATAAATTCTAAATTCTTAGTAATTGTGTTATCCAATATGCATTACTTTGTCCACGAAATTTATAAATCAATGAATTCACAAGTACTATTCACTTATCTATCAGTTATTTTTATTTATTTATAAATTAACCATTTATTAATTCTTCTCAATCAGAGGTTATTTGAGTGCATAAGCTCAAAGGCCAATATTTGTCCGAGATAAGCCGGCTTGGAAAAAAAGGCACTCTAGTAGGGTGAGATGATGTCCGATAAAACAAAACTTAATCTATATACAATAGCATCAAGAAAATTTTACGCATCATATTGCACAAATTGATAGGGAAAGAGTTGGAGGATATTATTGCATTAACAAATATTCCAAAGGGCGCCATGCCATTTCGTTACTTGGGTATCCCACTTGCGGCGGTGAAATTGAAAGTTATATGTTATGATTCCTTCATCGACAAGATTTCATCCTATATTGGTGCATGGTCAAGAGCTTCATTGTCAAACGCAAGGAGATCGGAGCTTGTGAGAACCGTTCTTCAAGGCATGGAATGTTTTTGGTTATCCATATTTCCTATATCAGCTGTGGTTGCCTCCAAAGTCATTAGTCTATGCCGAAATTTCCTATGGGGATGCAAAAATCCATTGGTGGCTTGGAAAATATTTGCTTACCAAAACAAGAGGGAGGATTTGGATTTAGAGATATTAAAAGTTAGGATGTTGCACTACTCTCGAAAATACTTTGGAACATCCATAGTAAAAAGGATACCCTTTGGATTCAATTGGTCAATTAGGTGCACCTTCGTGGGACGAACATTTGGGAATGCATCGTGAAGAAAGGTTACTCTCCCCTACTTAAAAAGTGCTGGAAATGTGGGACAACATCATAGGACCTGAATGATGACAGGCTGATTGAGTGGAGTGTGACGGACAGATTCAGCATCAAGGCGGCTTATGAATTTTTCAAGCCTAAGGGTACCAAGGCATTTTGGGCATCCACTGTTTGGAATGCCTCTATCACTCAGAAGCATGTTTTCATTCTTTTGTTAGGAGTTCAGTCCAGATTACTAATTAAAGACAAGCTACAATACATGGAATTCGACAGGAATTGCATATTTTACGGATGGACGGAAGAAACTACACAATACTTATTTTTTCCTGTTTAGCAACTCAGTTGGGGACAGATTCGCGGTTGGCTAGCCATCACACGTAACATGTCTACTTTGTCAAATTCATTGAAATGGATTAAAAAGAAAGCCCAGAGTACGACTTCGCAAAGTAGAGTTAAGAAAATTGCACTTGCTATTAACGTTTACCACATATGGATGACACGGAATATGAGGATTTTCGAGGACCTTAGTCCACAAGTTGAGTGCATTGTAAGACGAATTAAAATATACGTATACAAGGTTATCTTCTCTCTGTATCCGAATGTTTTGATTCATTGGGAGTCGTTAACTATATGTCACTAATCTATTTTGTTTGTATATCCTTTTTTCTTTTGTTTGCTCGTGTTTGCCCATAGTAGTTTTATGTTTCACATGATTGATATTTCGCTCGGGAATGCCCGAAATATATGTACATGAGTTTTTGATATATAGTAATTTACATTTGCCGATAAAAAAAAGTCTGCAAAGCTTAAAAAAGTAGTCATGCAAACTGCACAAGTAGGCAATCTAATAGGCTCTCGTAGTCTTGATTTGCAAGCCGACTAGCTCTCGTGCAAAGTACCTTGTTGGACTCATCACGAGCACAAAGAGAGACGAATTAACTCAAATTAAAAGTTGGAAATGAAGTTATATAAATAATTGAATTATGCCATATATACATTCTTTGATAAAATCTTTATTGACTTTTATGCATTGTCAAAATTTGTACTATTGATCATTCTAGATGCCATTAAAACCAAGGACAAAAATGTTAAGAGGTGTGCCTATAACAAAATAAATAACTTGACATTACCTTAATGTACGGCACCGGCAAATATGTTTTTAGACACGAGTATCAGGTGTCCAATCATTTCTACGGGCTTAAGAGTTTCTCAATTCTCAGTCAACCTGTGGTCTGTGGAGGGTGCCGGTGTTCAAAATAAAATAACCAAATCCTTCTAGTTTTCACACTTACAAATGAGTTAGCCTACGTTTGTTTCATTACATTGTAATTCATTTTTCTATTTTCTCTTCTCAATTACACATTCTATAAATAAAATAATATTACATATAAATCTAAATTTTTTTTTTGCTTTTTAACTTCAAAAAACACTATTTCAAAATTAATTTTTTCAAATAATAAAAATATATAAATTACTAAGGAAATAATAATAATAATAAAAAAATGACTAACGGTGGACGGACGTACTGGGATGGAATATGGAAACCAAGCAAGATCCAGCTGTTAGAAATAGTACAATTTTGACAAGGTGAAAAGTTTTTATTTTTTTTGTTGTAGAGTCACGTCACTATGATTATCATTCAAAGTATTAGTACAATAAAATTATATTATTGACCATAAATGAAGATTATTATACTAATGATCTACTAAATCCCCATTTGTCTTCCATTCTTCCATTTCTTTTACGTACTTATTATTAACCACACATTCATAAAAATCTAAAATTTTTTCATACTTTTTAATTATACATTCTTCAAAAATTAATTTACTATTCAAAATTTTTTTTTAGAGTGGACGGACAGCAATTTATTTTCTAGCCCATGTTTGATGGCCTTAAAAATGGAAAAAAAAATAGTTTTGAATAATATTTTTTGAAGAATGTGTAGTTGAAGATTCTAGAAAAGTTATGAATTTGTTTGTAGAATATTTTATTGTGCGAATGTGTAATTGAAAATAAAATAAAATTAAATTAAAGATTGTCAAAAGGGAGCTTAATTTGTAACCCAACATTATCCAATTATATTTAAGTTTGAAATATAAAACTAAGTTATTTGAATCCCATTTCCTCCTAATAAGTACCAAACAGTTCGTGTGCTACTTGCTAGAGTTTGTTAAAAATAAAAATTAAATAAATTGAAAGATGAAAATAAAATTTTCATCTAACAACAACACGCCATTGGTCATTTCATAACCTTGATATATACAACTGCAATCCACTCTCATGCAACTACGTGGAACCTCATTTTATCTAACAACAACATCCGTGCCCATCTCTCTCTCTCTCCTTTTCACTTTCTATATATGTAATCCAAACTAAGCTCACTACAAACCCACAAATGAAAGAGCAGGAAACAGTACCAACGTACATAGGAGTTAGAAAACGAAAATGGGGAAAATGGGTGTCTGAAATTCGCGAGCCGGGTAAAAAAACCCGAATATGGTTAGGAAGCTATGAGTCGGCTGAAATGGCGGCAGCCGCCTACGACGTGGCGGCATTGCACTTGAAAGGCTCCAATGCGCGGCTCAACTTCCCGGAATTGTCTAACAGTTTTCCCAAGCCAGTGAGTTCTAATGCAGAGGATGTTCAATTGGCGGCTCAACAGGCTGCGATGAGGTTTAAGAGGCCGGGACACGAGGTTGCGGGTGGTGGCGTGGTACCTGTGAGGGTGGGGCTGTCGCCGAGTCAGATTCAAGCTATTAACGAGTCACCACTGGAATCGCCTAAAATGTGGATGGAGTTGGAATGTGCACTACTCGTGGGAGAGCCACACGGAAGCAATCAGCTGGAGGAACCTGGTGATGATGATGATGATGATATTGATTACTATCCCATATGGGATTAATATACGAAATTTATACTAGGAATCACAACGTAAGTTAGTGGTGCTTTCGTTTAATTAAATTTCGTCATCTATATTTTAATAAATGGTACAAAAAAACTATCTCCCAATTTTTGGTGGGGAAGAAATCTTGTACTCACTAATATGTTTTCTTGAATATAACTGTATCCTTTGCTGATTATAAATTTAGAATTTTGCTAGATGTACACACTTGGTTTACATTCATTTTAACAGTCCTCTCACATAGGGGATGGGGTCCGCATACCCCTACGTGAGAGGGCTGTGAAATTAAATGTACACCAAGGTGTGTACATTTAGCATTTTTGATAAATTTATCTGCTTTTTCATGTTTTTTCTTGGTCATCCTTGTGTTTTCAATATTTTAATGTTCGAGTCTACTGCAGTTATTTATAGTTGACTTGTTAATAAATTAAGCAAGTTTTAAGTAAATGTTTGACAAAAATTAAATAATTCAAACACAATTTGTAGCTTATTATTCAAATCAGCTCAACTAACTTACACCCAACAAGAACTTAACCAATGGACTTACGTGTTTAGTGAGGAGAGCAAATTCCACTTTTTGTGTTCTTTAATAATTTACTAATATTATATAATTTTTGATTTTAATGACTATTATATTAATAATTTATTATTCGTATACTGTCCGTCAAATTCCAAACTGATGCGTTACTTCTCCTAAATATATAGAATTATAGGCCATCTTTTTGTAATTTAAATCTCCATCATTGAAGTACAAAGGGGGACTGTCGACCAGATTGATCTGGATGTCCGTGTACTCGTGAATATTACAGCACCAGGAAAGAGGTACTAGAATTATTAATGATGAAAAAATGTAGGAGCTGAATTTTCTATTTCAATACGAAAGTTTGCATGAATACTATTTTTGCTGTGGTTTGATTGGTCACAAATATACTGACTGTGGTATGGTTGAGGGGAATGGATTAAGGATGGGTGATGGTGAGTGGAAGTTCGGTGAATGACTGAAAGCCTGATTGAAGGGTTTCAATAGGTCGTTTTCTACCCTTGAAGGGTGGAAGGAACGGGTAAGGACGGACGGGGGTTTTTTTCGGGGACATGATCATACTTCGAAGGAGACGTGGGAGAGTAGTCCGGTGAGCTCTAGGCAGCCCTCTTCATCACTAGACGGGCTGGTGCCTAGGGGGAACCATAAGGGTAAAGGAGCACAGGGTGGTGAGCAGAGGGAGGTGGAAGGGAGAGTGAAGAGGGTCGGACGGACTTGAGAGAATATGGTTGGGATTTCTGATTCAATGCCAGTGGAGAGGGCGAAGGGCGAGATCAAGAGAGAGAAGA
>CAIGRO010139250.1:0-11203 GCA_903798355.1 Fraxinus baroniana | reverse complement strand
TAGAAAGATATAAATATTTATTGAACTCAATGAATTACTATCATAAAAGTAGACAGACGAAAAAATATACGGCGAAACCGGCGGTTTAAAATCGGATCAAACCGTTAGATTTAGATTTGAGTTTTTTTCAAACCGTTCAAAATGGTTTGGTTTGGGTTTGGATTTTTCTCAAACCAGTTTAAACGGTTTGGTTTGAAAATTTGTTAAAAACCGGTAAAACCGGACCGCTTACACTCCTAACTCGAATAAGAAAATAAAACGAGGACCATATATGGGGTTAGACAATTATACATTAAATTGAGAACCAAACACCCCGTCCCAATTCTATGAGAACCAGTTCACTTACACTTAGGGTAGCGGCTCTTAATTTCATACAAGGTGCACAACACTACGCATGCGATGCATTTGGCTACGATCATGAAAATATAGATGAATGGGTAAACACTAATGCGCTCCGCGGAATACAAAAATGATGTGATTCGTTAAGAGGAGCCAACAAAATATATGGTAAAGATCGAAACGATATTGTACCACCATCAAGGCATCACATTCCACTTCCCTCTCATTCTTCCTAGATTTATCAAGACTTATCATTCTATCTTAAAAGGTTAACTCGAGCATTTATATATTGGTTAGTGTTTTTATGCCTAAAGGATATTGAGGTTTTCTCTTAACATGCTTGCACTCGATCATGCCATGAAGTTAAGTCCATTCTATTTAAGCAGATGATGAAGTTCAAAGACACAAGGTATGGAGAAATACAACAAATCAGTTTTTCTGTTCAAGATTTTCTGGATATCCACTGCAGCTTTAAATTCCTTCCACTCAGTAATACCTTGTGAAGAAACTTAGTAAAGTTATATTTAAAATGGAACTCTGAATTTCATGCAAGTTGTTATTCAAGATATGATATTATAAGTTCAGTATACCATTTTTCATGTAAGTATGACGTAGCATAACCCTTACCCAAAAACACCTCTTCTTCTTCTTCACTTCCCTATAAATTTGCATGTTCGAGTCCATTTGATTTCAAGAAAAACAACATCCAGCTCAGCTGTAGAAGAACTATCTATATTATAAGAAATGGCCTTTCCATCCTCCTCTCTTCTCATAACTCTCCCATTTATTGCATTCGCCGTGTCTTCAACTCAAGGCATCCTACTTGGTGGTGGAATATTGGGAGGTGTTATTACTTGTACCAACACTTCTGTGGCTGTAGCCGGAACATACAATGTGATCCCACAAGCAAAAGTGGATCTTGTATGTGGAAGTGGTTCTGTTACCCAAATCGTAAAATCAACAGTAACCAATACTGCCGGAGTTTATAATTTTGTGTTCACATCATTGGATACTATTTTAAACGACCCTGGAAAATGCTTCCTTTTGGTGACACTACCAACCAACACATGCATATTCAACATCCCCAATGGGGTTCTCAGGATCCCTATTGTTGTGCTTAGCACGGTCGATGCCTTGGTTGGGCAGTTGCTGATATTGGCTCCTGGTGCTCTTAGTTATGTGCTTTCCCACTGAAAATCTATGCAACCTGGATGCATGTTATCTGCCTTAATAAGTGTACCAGCACAGACAATTTCCATGCATTTAGTGTGTCCTCTTCATGTATTTCACTTTTCTATGATGAACTAAGCCGAAGTTATCAGAAGTACTGGCAATTCATTGGCTTTGCAGAACTAAAATATAGTTCATCATTTCATTTGTTCGCCTCATTGCGATTTCGCTTTAATTTCCTTTGCGTGAAGCTCCCTTTAAGATCATAAACATATAGAGATTAATCTCCTAATATTGCATATACCCAACAATCAAGAAAATGGGATATTGATGGTGACATCAAACTTCAGTTTTGTTACTGAACCACAACTATGACGACGGATTTATAAATACAAAGAAAATAAAATTCAATCTTACGAGAGGGGTAAGTCTAACCTTGGAAAAAGTGAAACTATATGAGCAAAACAAAATGCAATTAAGACTCACTTTTCCCTCTTTTGTATATGATGAAGTGCAAAACAAGAAATGCATATCCAAATGGACCAAATCTAAACAAAGACATACTATTTACTGTAAATGAATTAATAATATCACTGGTACATATATACACCAAATTCAATTCAAAGAAAACACGTTCCACGATAGAAATTTCTGATCGTAATAATGTGTACCTTAGTAGTAGGGGAAAACAAGATGCAGTAGAAGGCAGATATAATATTGTGTCCACTGGTGAATGAAGATATTTTGAGTTAGGGGACACAATCAAATTTACAAAAAAGTTGTGAACAATTTTACATTGGAAAATTTAAATTCAAAAAAAAAAAAGCATACATCGTGTAAATTTACATCGGAATTTTACATCCAAAAATTTACATGGGAGTATGACTTTCTCGGATTTCGAAAATTTTTGATGTCCCCATGTAAAATATCCTAATAAAATGATGTAAATTATATTGCGAAATTTGTCACACAAAAATAATAAATGTTAATGAAATAATTGAAATTTTTTAAAGAAAAGATGAATTAGACGTCTCATTTTAAGATACACGTTTGATGCACCTTTAACTATTTTCGATATGTGATCGGATTTATTCGATATGTCTATGATCGATACAGTTCTCAAAACGAGTATCAAAATGACATAAGCGATTTATAGATTCAACTAGTGCACAATCGTTGAAAAAAATTTAAAGTTAGTATGTTATCGAAATTTTCGAAATATTAATTTGGGACGGTCTATTTTGACAAACCATTACATTTTCTACGGTTGGTTATTTCGCACACAAGTAATTAATGATATAGAAAACTAGGCCGTAAACACTTGAAAATGATTTTAAGAATGCAATATATTGACTTTGTTTGGCATCCCGTAACGACTTCCAAAACTGAGATAAAAACATAGAAAATTTAATAGTGACAAACTTACGAGGATAATTCCTTTTGTTATATTTTATGTTTTGAAAACCGACCAGGTCATTGACCTAAAAAAGGTGAAGGGTCAATGGTCAAAAGGTTCAATCGGGGTTGAACCGTACAAAAATAATAAAATACTATGAAAACAATATTATTATTTTTTAAAAAAATTTCATATTAATAATTCAAAGTAAATCTATCTTTATTAATTAGATTCATTATCCTACAATTAGTCTTGATACTTTAAAAATTTAAAATCAATATGTTAAAATAGTTTAAACTTATAGAAAATGATGTCTAACATTAATATATTAATAATCAAGTGCAATTTAAGTAAAATTTGAAAATTAAATAAATGAAAGAATGAAAGTGAATATTACAATTTAATTAGTTGTAATTCAAAATCAAATTAGTCAATTAGTACATTTGAAAATGATTTTGATGAGCATTTGAATATTATAATTTAATTAGTTGTGATTCAAAATCTAATTAGTCAATTAGACATACATTTGAAAATGATTTTGATGGGCATTTTAACACTTTTTTTGTTATGACACTATCCCACATTGAAAGTTTATGAAACTATTGGAGTTAAGAGCATATATAAAAAGTACAACCCCACGTTGAAAGTCTATGAAACATTTGGAAAGAAGTGCATCTATAAAATGAGCATGACAAAGAAGGGTGGAATATATCCATTGATTTACAAGCTTTTGATATGGTCGGTTGGTTTACAAGCTTTTGATATGGGCATATGGCACTAAATCTTCTTGTTGTTATTGCTATTGTAGAGAGTATTTTTTTCAATGAACATTGTGAAGAATGGATTGTGTAATCAATAAGAGATGAGCAGATGAATGATAGCCTCATTATTTATATTGAGAAAAACATATTTGAAATTTGATAATGAAGTATTTACATTATATAACATATCAACGTATGAAAACTTGCAATGACGAATTAAACAATTTTAACGTATTTCATTTTTAATATTGTTGTGTTATTACATTTTTATTTTATTTTTTTGACCTTTACTCGTGCTGGTAGTAAGACAACATGCATGTTAGGGGTAAGAACAACCCATTCATGATAATTGTTTTCCATATCATATATTTTGTCGTACTAATATTTATTGTCATGTCAATGATCATCCTCGGTTGGTGAAACAAAGAATAATATTATTCATCATTAGTGGTAATTATCAGTGGGCATTCATTATACACGACAATGAATCATGAGGACTACTATTTAGATGATGATCAACACTAATGATGAATAGCATTACTCAAAAACAAATGGTGTCTTAAAAAGGAAAGTTCTGGTTTCAATTCAGTTGATAGTAACCATTTGTGCTAAGTGACAAGATTTAAATTATATACATGTGATTCTCTTTAACATTTTTGATCAAGTGGTTCAGCACCATCTGATTGAATAGTTCGATGATGAACACTTGTTCTGATCATAATTGGTCCTTCCTTTACCAACAACCTGGTTTTTGGGCCGCAGTGGGTAGCCTGCCTTAGTAAGCTTTATGTTGGTAACTGGTAGAACCAACCTCGTTTCTTTGCAAATCAGATTTCTCCTAATCATTTTTGGATTTTCCTTACAGAACACAAAAGATGAAAGTAGTTGAAGTAAAACTTGATCAACTACTTATCCAACCAAGAAAAGGCTTCCTAGTAGCCCCCAAGGGCACGGCACAGTGGTAAAGCAGAAAGGTTCTCTACGGAACATCGAAGGTTTGGAAGGCAACATCTATGTTGGAAGGCCTCTGGTCCACAGGGAGAAGAACTACCGAATGTCCGGTTCAAGTGTGTATAAATTGTGACCGCTTCCCAGGACTATTTGCAAGGTTCCACCCATATAGACTACAATGTAGTGTACCATATATTAAGCATATTTAAATCCTAGTTTAATTCAATCAAACTACTTCCGCAATTGTATTCGCCAACATAAATTCAGGTTTCTTGTAGCTATAAGATTACTTTCTTTTGGACATTTGTTAAGTTCATTGATTATGCTTTTCTCTCACAAGAGTTTTTCATTCTGATTTGGGACGCGAGTGACTGAAGCTGGAGAAGCAGGACACATGCCAGTTTACTGAAATCCTGATCTAATAATTTTGCATGTGCCCGGACTCTGCAGCTACGGCCCTCTCCCATGGAAATACTGCACCAGCTCAGAGAGAGCGAGCATTTCTAGAATCTAGAGGCAATAGAAAGTTACAGTAAGCTACTCAGGAAGTAGTATGCATGCCAAGCATTCACAGAAACGAAGTATTTCAACAATGAGAGTATATATGCATTTGTATGCTTTGTTCCAATGATTTACAGGTTCGTGTCTTGGTAAATTTCTCCAGAGAATTGTTATAAGCAAGCTACTCTAACCTCCTGAGCAAACTGTGAATTTCCTTGAAAAAGAACATAACGAAGTAGAAGTTCCTCCTTTTAAGGACTTCATTCTTCTTATATACAAAGTATTTTCATAGATACATTATCTATGAAGGTGATAGCCCACTTATAATCTGAAAAGTGAAATAGATTAAGGTGTCATAAAAAATACAAAGTAAGAAAATGAATCAATTACTTATAATTTAGATTGCTTAAGCAGAAGTAACATATACCATTCCATTCTTTTCGAATAACATAGAATCAAACCAGCTATCTATTTCCCAATGCTAGTGCTGCTGAATCCACGTGAGCAAGCAAACAAGCATAAACTTTCTGCTTCAAGCTATCAACAGTCTCCAGCAACCCATGTTTCTCTGCGCTCAACTTGCTTCTCAGTTTATCTAACCATTCATTTGCCTGCTTCAGCTGTGACAATGCAGTAGCAATGTGGTCGTTTGGTTCCAGAAAACGTGCAAAGCTTTCCTTCCCTTTATTTTCCTGATATTCTAGCCGGAAGCCAACATCAAGTGCTCCATCCAGGAATTTGAGAAACCAGGATTGTGATTCATGTAGAAGAATCTTCCTAAGTTCCTTCATTTCTGTGGAACCACCTCCCTTTGACCATTCTAATTTATCAGCCCCGCTAAGCTCCATTGAGGGCTTTGGAGTTCTTGTCATACTGCTCCCGTGTAAGGAACCTGATTTTCTGTTGGATTTCTCTTTATCTTCCAACGATAAGTTCGTTGAGAAATTATCTAATACATCCTTTGTTAGAATTGTAACATCTTCTTTTTCAATAAGTCGGTAGAGAGTAAAGAACTTCGTAAGGTAGATATGGGGGTTTTCTGGTGAGGCAGATGAACAAAGATAGGCAAACATGCTGAAAAACCAGAGAAGAAACGAAGATGTGAAGAAAATTTAGTCGTTTAAATCTAACTCTTTTCACGTGTAGTCAATAGTAATAAATATGTTGCTCAAACATGTATGATGACAGATGACAATTTAAATCAACCTCTAAACTTGCCTGAGGCACTTGACAAGATTTTCTGCTGCAATTGCTTCTTTTTGAGCTTCCGCCAGTACCAAAGAAGCTAAGTTTCTCCTCCTAATCATTCCCTTGTAATGATAATGGCCAATGACGAATATAAATACATTGATATAAATTAAATCAATAACGTATGTATTTTATTAACTGCTTCAGTGCTTGATATATATGCTAGACGGTAAAAATTAACATAATGAGATCACGTAAATCTTATAAGCCAAATTTTTTCCCCTACAGAACGTATAATCAGCTTAGAATGTTCTGGAGAGGCATAGGAACGACAATGCAGTTGCACCACTGCATTAGTGCTAAAATTGTCGAGCAAGTTCAATGAGTTGATATTTGGTTAGAGTATTGGATATTTACACAGATGCTCAAGGCAAGAGATGTACCTTTCCAGGTTTAAGAAGATTGGCTGGCAATTTGGACCAAGATATTGCCTCAGGAGATTGCTTTTTATTGCTACTATTTGAAAAACCATTCATGCCGATGCTTTCTTGTTTGGCTGGGCATTCCACTGCTTGAAATTTTGAAGATGTCCGGGCCACCATGGTTTTAAAAGCATCTATATCTGAATTATGTGTTGATGCATCAGGACGAGTGTGGGAAGGACTTGATGGCCGTGTCTGTAATGCAATATTAAAAGCTTTCAGCTGGCTTGGATTTTTAAGCCGAAAGAACTCACACAAATTATTCCACCTTTAGATATTGGAAATTCATTTTTCTGTTTCAATCCATTAGAATATTACAGTCCACAGGAACTCAGGAAGAACTGGGTATTCAAATTTCCACCCACCAATCAACAGAAAATGCATACTAACAAAATCAAACCACTTGGCATTCACCAATGGCAGAATTATTTAATTTGCATAATATCTTCTGTTAATAGCATACATGATGATTGAAGAAAAGGAAGAATACAGCAGGATTATTTCATCAATTTATGTGTTGTACATTTTCAGAACAATGCCATTAAAATGGAGATTTATTTCTATTCCAGATTCGGCAACATAATATGTGCTCCAGGTAATCGTTTGATAGAAATGTTAGCAGCAAATTGTTTGGTCCCAGTCCTTGCCTGATACTTGGGAGACTCAATTTCAATTTACAAATTTACACTTAAAAAACACACTAACACCTTGTCTGGTAGCTTTTGAGAAGGACCACACAATGGTAGATGATTGAAAAATTACATGTAATGAGGTGATTGAAAAATATCAGAGCCTTGTAGTTTAACTTTCAATATGACCTTAATAGAGTAGGCCAGAAGTAGACCTATCATTCTAAAGAAATTGAAGAAAAGGAAAACTGAAAACATGATAAACATGGGACCTTGATGAAGGAGTAACTGCATTATTGAGATAGAATGCAATGAATAAAAATCCTTACCTGACTTTTAAGCTCGTGTTGCTTCCCTTTCAGAAGTCCAACCTTCTTGCCTGCTGCTCCACCATTCTCATTCTCATTTCTTCTTGTACCATAGTTTTGATCTGCTTCTCTGAGTTTTGTATTTGGTGTTAACACACCAAGCATATACCTAGAGGCAACACCTGCCTTCTCCTCTTTAATTACAAGTTTCTTTTTTGCACTTTCCTCTTTTGCTTCAGCCGACTCATTCAATTTTGAATTGGCAACACCTTCCTGATCAACTTGAACAGGGCTATCTGATCCTGATGCCTCTAACATTTGCATTAAATCCTTGGGATTGCCGATGAAAGGATGTCGCCCTGGAATAGGCCTAACACCGACCAATATAGGAACTGGAGTTCCACCCTCCATCTTATCAACGTAGAAGAATTGCCCAAGTTGCAACTTGTTATTTAAGATAAGCTCATTGTCTTTCTTTGAAAGTGATACATAGGTCGAATGAGAAGAATCGGATACTTTTATGAAAAATCCGTGATCTGGCCACAATTCTGATCCACTTATGGCAGGCACTATGCTAATTACCTGTAACAGGCTGGACCTATACTCGCCGCGAACTTTTATATTGGAATTAATACTCTGAAGAAGTTTAACTAGCATACCAGGTGTAAGCGATGCCATTTTTCCCTGTTTCAAAAGATGACAGCTTTTATTAATTACTCGTCAAAGTCAAGCCCGAGAAGTTGGATCGATCCGTATGCAGCAAAATAGGATAGAAATTTCGAGCAGTGATGAAGTGTAGCATACCTGAGAGGAACAAGAAAACAGCAAAAACACAGAAGAGGGGGGAATCAAAAGCTTGAAAACCAAATGATGGGGTGGCAAAATAGTGGGCGACCACAAAGTTTGTATGGTTTTGCCTTTGCCTTAACATGGGAGGCACGTAGGAGAGTCCAACATCCCCTTGGCTTTTAAGCCAAGTTACAATGAGAGAAAATGAGCCCACGTTGTCCATTAATTCAAAATCACGTCTTTAACCTCACAAGGAAATAATGTCTTAGAAATATTCTTCCCATTTTGAATGGATAGTATGGTCATTATGTCAGTAATTGTTTACAGGTTGCATTTCTATTTCCAGGAAGAGGAAATGGAGCCATTTTTAAAGCTGGAGAAGTCATAACATCCCAATCAATTACAGAATAACCCACCAAGCGGGTAAAATGTGTAATAATCTTCTCCAACCAAGTCAAGTCCAAGTAGGTCAAAAATGCTTTCCAAGGACTGCCAAATGATTCCAGTTCCCTCGTTTACTTCTATTCAAAGTTAATAAAACTTTCGAGGTCCATGAATTCAGGAAAACTGATCATGTCTAGATTTTGGACTATACACAAGCTGCTAGAACCAGGTTAGCAGCAATGCAAATTTCACATAATATGCAGCATTCAAATTCTTTGGCCCAGCAATTAGATCACAAGACGGTTGCAAAGCAAGCTTGAAAAGAACAAAATAATTTCCAGTTTCTTCCATGAGCTGATGGTCAAGAACAACAATAAGATGCACATGTTCTGATTACAGCTAGCTAGTGAGGAATGGAAAATGGTTCTTCTGCCCATAAACTTATCAACGGCCTTTAGTAAACCACGGTTTCAGATGAGTCTATATGGCACTTGTGACCTCCCCCTAGAGAAGAACTGTATAATCTTTTATCACAGCTGAAGTGCAAGAAGCGATGTGTTCCTCATTGCCAACCCCCGATTGAAAACTTTGAGGTTGAACGCAATTTGCACGTCTAATTGTCAATGGAAAATATGCATTGATATTAGACATCAGTAAGTCTTGTGGAAAGCCACAGTCACAACGGTGAATCTAAGTTCCACTAGCAAACAAAATGACACAAAAAAATATGAAGAGGAGCATAATCGTATTAATCTTTATGCTGGAGATATTTGGTCCTAATAAGAATTATCTAATACACATAGTTCGATCCGTAATTGCAAGAATGAATACTTTAACTACCAAAACTACATTGATGTTCCACCAATTGGAACCATACACTCAATACAATATACATCTTAATATATTTGAACTACTCCAAGAAATAACTGAAACCTCGAGGATGATCATGGAAGTTCATAAAGATATACAGCTTACCAGAAGATCTAAAATGAAGAACATTTCCCACTTTGATAGGAAGTTTGTTTTTTTTTTTTTTTCTGTGAATGCTTTCTTTCTATGAACCAAGGCAGTAAAGCGCCCAACGAGGAAAGTTCTTTCCGAGGGGCCCACTCCAAAACTGTTAGTGTTGAGCTCTCTTCTTTCTTCCCACTAACATGAGTCGATTCAGCATGGTCAAGAGTTGAGCTCTCTCCTTTCTTCCCTTCGACAGCAGCGGTGTTGTACTGTTTGTCTGAGTCGTTTCTTTCCATGCTGGATTCTCTGCAGAAAGTGCGCCGCAAGAAGAGTGGGGCCGTGGGCTGTTGACACATGGGTTTTTGTTGGTGGGGCCTAATGGGCGGTGGGCATGTTAGGTCATCATCGATGGACATGGCCGACCCGTATGATGAACTGACAGCCTGATCATCAGGCCTATTTTCCCACAATGATATGAAGTTGCTGCAGGCTTCACTGGATAGAAAAATTGGTTAACTTATTTTATTTCAGAAAACTAAATACGAAGAATAATATATTTGAAGTAACAAGAAGCTTATTTATTATGGTAATGATCTTTGCCCATTTATTACGTTGATTCGACATCATTTTTGGTAAACTATGCCCACCCTGCTGAGGAGGTCCAGGTTATATTGTTAGTTAGAAGTAGGGAAATTGACGCAAATAGCACCATAAAGGTAATAATATTAACTTATATTTTACCAGCTCTCTTTTAGAGATGGAAGTGGGACGGGGACGGGCGCTGGTCTACCCCGTTTCCTGCCCATTTTATTTATTTATTTCAAAAAAATTCAGTTAATTGATTTTATTTTTTTATTTTTGGTCAATTATTTTTTTATTCTTCGTGGGATGGATTTTTTTGCCATCACTGCTCTCTTTAGCATTTTTAATCATTCCCCCCCCCCCACACCCCCCCCCCCCCCCCCCCCCCCCCCCCCCCCCCCCCCCCCCCCCCCGCCCCCCCACCCACCCCCCCCCCCCCCCCCCCCTCTTTGCCCATTTATTACGTTGATTCCACATCATTTTTGGTAAACCATGCCCACCCCGCCGAGGAGGTCCAGGTTATATTGTTAATTAGAAGTAGGGAAATTGACGCAAATAGCACTATAAAGTATAAAGGTAACAATATTAACTTATATTTTAGCAGCTCTCTTTTAGAGATGGAAGTGGGACGGGGACGGGGCGCTGGTCTGCCCTGTTTCATGCCC
The DNA here is from genome assembly GCA_903798355.1 of Fraxinus baroniana. Classification (NCBI taxonomy): domain Eukaryota; kingdom Viridiplantae; phylum Streptophyta; class Magnoliopsida; order Lamiales; family Oleaceae; genus Fraxinus; species Fraxinus baroniana. The sequence goes on along the minus strand of CAIGRO010139250.1, from coordinate 104 downwards.
ATTTTATTTATTTATTTCAAAAAAATTCAGTTAATTGATTTCATTTTTTTATTTTTGGTTAATTGTTTTTTTATTCTTCGCGGGACGGATTTTTTTGCCATCAC